>PVIH01006363.1:0-112067 GCA_004025045.1 Sigmodon hispidus
TTTACTCAACAAAAGAACCTCAGGAGGTATCACCATCCCTGACTTCAAGCTATACTATAGAGCTACAGTAATAAAAACAGCCTGGTACTGGCATAAAAACAGACTTGTGGACCAATGGAATAGAATTGAGGATCCAGACATTAACCCAAAAACCTATGAACACCTGATTTTTGACAAAGAGGCCCAAAACATTCAATGGGAACATGGGAGAACTTTCCATTTTCTGATATTCTGTTCAATTTCTTTGTTCAGTGATTTAAAATTTTTGTCAAATAGATCTGTTACTTCTTTGGTTATAGTTACTCCAAGGTATTTAATACTATTTGCAGCTATTATAAAGGGTAATGTTTCCCTTAAATTACCCTAATACCTAAGCCACTCAAAGACACAACAAAGAAGGAGAATTACAGACCAATTTCCCTCATGAATGTTGATGTGATAATTCTCAAGAAAATTTTGGCAAACCGTATACAGCAATGTATAAAAGATATCATCCACTATGTCCAACTAGGCTTCCTCCCAGAAATGCAGGGCTGGTTTAACAAATGAAAAACTGTAAATGTTATCCATTATATAAACAAACTAAAGGAACAAAACCACATGATCATATCCTTAGATGCTGAAAAAGCCTTTGATAAAATCCAACACTCCTTTATGATTAAAGCCCTGGAGAGATCAGGAATACATGGAGAATACCTAAATATAATAAAGGCAATTTACAAGAAGCCAACAGCCAGTACCAAACTTAATGGAGAAAAACTCAAAGCAATCGTACTGAAATCAGGAACTAGACAATGATGTCCTCTCTCCCCTTATCTATTCAATACAGTTCTTGAAGTTTTAGGTAAAGCAATAAGGGAACAATAAGAGATTAAGGGGATACAAATTGAAAAAGAAGAAGTGAAACTATCTCTATTTGCAGATATGATTATATACATAAGTGACCCACAAAATTCTTCCAAGGAGCTGCTACAGCTGATAAACACCTTCAGCAACATAGCAGGATACAAGATTAACTCAAAGAAATCCGTAGCCCTTCTATACACAAAAACTTTTTTAAGGTAGAGAGTTTGGGGTCTGGTAGGAAAACCCAGGCCATCAAATCTTTTGATGCACAAGCTTGATAATGAGTTTGATCCCAAGAATACATAGAGTAGAAGAACAGTAATCACTCTCATAAATTGTTCCAAATTGTTTTCACACATTCGTGTGTAAGCTTTTGTATTTATGCACACACACACAAAATAAATAAATGTAAAATACTAAATATATAATATTTGAGATATACCACATGAATAAACACAAGACATATACTGTAAAACTTTGTACTTAAAGTCGATAATTCTATGAAACCTAAAAATATTTTAGGACAAATCAGATTTTTCTGATTTTACAATAAAACAACAGAGCTTATAAACAATGTATGCAAAGTTGAAGAACATTACATCATTATTCAAAAACAAGTTGTATTTTCATGTATCAGTAATATAAAACCATGATCTGATTGGATATAATCATTGTTTGAAAACCATAAATACCATTTTAACATTAGAAATGGAAAAGGGAATTATAACCTTTATATTAACTCTCAAGGGAATCTACCAAAGAAATCTTGACAAAGAATAGTCAAATTTGAGAAAGCATACTTCCCTATTACAACTTATCTACCAAGGTCCATAATCAGAACATTGTGGTAATTTACAAAGACAGATTAATTACTATAATAAAATTTATCATGCAGAAATAAATCCATGTATCTATACCTAAGGTCATTTTTTAACACGGCTGCAAAGACCATTTAGCAGGAAAATTCTATTCAACAAACAATGCTGAACAAGTAGTTGCTCATAATCAATAAAAATTAGGTCTCTTACCTCATAACTCATAAAATAAATGAAAATATAACAAAGGTAAAAATAAGAACTATGATTATAAAACACTTGAAAGATTTTATTGAAAATTTATTAAGGATAAAGAGTCCATCTCACTGTGAGAAGCAACATTCCTAGGTAAGTGAGCATACATTATATAATGAAGCCAAATAAGCAGAAGTCTGTGAGTGAGCCAACAGGCAGTGATCTCCAAAACTCACTTATCCAGGAATCTATATTCAGATCTTGCCCTACCTTCTTTCAATGATTGTAATCTGACATTGTAAGCCAAATAAACTCTGGGTTGCTTTTGTTCAGAATATTTTATCACAACAATAATAATGAAATCAGAATGAACATCAAAACAACCAAACCACTTTAAACAGAAGATTTCTAAAATAGGAACAAGCATATAAAATGATCATATTAGATATTGAGGCACAACTAGGGATATAACCATCATTATGACAAAATACAATTCACTTTAGTATAACTTTAATAGTTAGTCAATAAAGTAAATAAAAGTAAGAATATATAAAAATCAGGGCCTTCACACACTGATGATAGGAATATAAAATGTCACAGTCTCTTTAAAAGCAAATTTTCTAATTCCTTAATAAATTCATTACAGGGAGGGAAATGTACCCCAGTGATAGTACATTTTCTTAATAATTCTGAAGTATCCTCACTCTCTTATAAACCCAACAATTTAAAAGCAGAATCTCATAAAACTTTTACTTTTACTCATTGACAAACAGGAGAAAGACTAGATTAAAAATAAATTTAAATGAACAATTTATATAAAAATATTTATAACATTATTATTTATAAATGTTAAAATCATAATTCAACACTCTGTGAATTGATTATTTGATAGATAAAAGACCATAAACCACAAATGGAATGTTATTTACCGTAGAAATCAAGTTACAGATACTACATCAAAAGCAAGTGAACATTGAAAATATTGATCTAAGTGAAACACGGAAGGCACATAAAAATCACAAATGTATGATTCCATTTATTTTAAACATCCACAATAAACCAACACAATGATACAGAAAGAATATTAATAATTACCAGGGATGTGGGTGAGGAGAAAATGAGGAATGAGTTCTTAATGAGTACAGAGCTTCATTTTAGGGGGATGAAAATATTTCCAAGTACATAGTGGGGACTGTTGCACAGCTCTGTGAATGCACTTACTAGCTGCCAACAAATTTACAGTTCATAATAATAAAATTTATTTTACATGGAATTTACCACAACACAAAAAATAAGAAAATAACATGAATAAATATTTCTCCAAAGATGGTGTACAAATGCCCAGTAAACACATGACAAAAATATAACATTAGTCAGAAAGTAAACATAAATCAAAATCTTGAGTTATCACTTTATGATCACTGGTAAGGAATAATTAAAAAAGTCAGATGTCTTCTAAAGTGATTATATGTAGCTGGTGGAAATTTAAAATGTTATAACAACTTAAAACGAATTTGGCAGATTTTTTAATAAGTAAAACAGAGTTACTACATGACCTAAAAAATCCTCTTTAAAACCTAAAGATTTTAAAATATTTAACCACAAAATATGCAAATGATTACACATAGTTACATTACTTATAATTATAAAAGAGAACCACTAGATATTCATGAATAGATTAATGGTTTGACATAATATCGTATTTTCAATATGGAATATTGGTCACACTTAGAAATAAATGAAGAGGAACAAAGTACTGACAGCATGTTACACCATGACTGAATATTGAAAACATTATGGCATGTGAAACAGCCAGATGCTAAAGGCTACATTTTGTATAATCCCCATTATATGAAATGAGTAGGCAAATCCAAATAGACAGACAGAAGATTAACTGTTGCCAGAGGCTAGGAGACTGGACAGAGAAATGAGTAGCAAATATTGAATATCAGTTTTCTTTCTGGGGTTATGAAATTATTCTGAATTTGCATTGTCATGACAGTAGACAGACGTGTGTATCTATTAAAAGTCCATAAAATTGTCCACTCTAAGAGAATGAACTTTATAGTATATGGATTATATATATCAATTGAAATTTTAAATTTTTAAGTGGGCCTTTGATGGAAGTGATTTCATAAAGGCCAAGCTTCTTTTTATGAGTTCAAAAATAAATAACTGAGTAATAATTGTTAATTGTCATAAAGAATTTCTGTAAGAATTAAAGAATATCTTATCCATTCATTTATTTCCTTCATTGAATCCTTAGAACATGAGAATGCCTATCTGATAAAGAATTGAAGCTGCATCTGCTGAATTGGTTTATAGTGGGTGATTTAGCAAAGTCAATGAGCTTTGAGTAAAAAAACAGTATTTTGGTACACAAGTAAAACATAAAAATGTGATGTAACTTTTATTTTACTCAATGAGTGAAACTTCTCTTAGACCATTATAAACTGATAATAATTCTTCTTTCATTCTTAGATTTTAAGTCAAATATCTGTGGTGCTATTTTGTCTTGTGTATGAAATGATGTGGAAAGACAATTGCTATTCTGAGTCTTCCACTATATAACCTAGATATCCCTTCAGGATTTAATGAGCTATTATAGTATGCCAAGGATACTACTTGCTGAAAATCTAGCTTTTAGCCTTTTAAATGAACAGACTTTTATAGAAGATTCCCCACAATGCCTAAATTCACAACTCCTTTCTAATGTGTTATATGTCTAGCTGCCCCTTCGGTTTGGACAAATCTCAAAGGCAAGACTAGCTGAGATTATCTCCATGATATTAGTTAAAGCCTTCTGTGTCTTCACAGAATTCTAACTTCTCTTTCTACACAGTTTGATTCTGTTCCATTCTCTTCCCTATGGGTGCTCATCCCAACAAATTAGAAAGCTAATCCCTATTTTTTAATCTGCTTTCCTGGGAATGAAGCCTGCAAAAAAAAAAAAAAAAATTAGATCCAATTCTTTTGTTACACATAGAATTCTTCTCTTTCAAACCTCAATAAAGCCAGAGAGAGTTAAAGCAGTATGAAACTTGGCAGTAAAAATAACTGTAACAGTCCATGCTATTTTTTAACAGTGCAGTACTACAGACTGTGCATGCTAGAGAAAAAATGCTTCTCTGGGATTTTGGTTCTTGCTGCCCAAAGTCAACAAGCCATAGCTGATAATGGATTTCTTTCTGGCAGAGTCCAAAAGTGGCTCAAATATAAAGGCAAAATGGTTATCTGCCCCCCTTTTTATTTTCATATTTGGTGCTAAGATTGAACACAGGTCCCACACATGTTCATGATGCTTTAATAACTGAGCTAAATCCTTAGCTGTTTTCTAATTTTACTTATTCTCTTCAGTATAATGCCCCTCAAGAATGTTGTTCAAGGTTTAGAAAACTTCTACAGTAGCAGCTTTTCATATGACTTTTTCAAGTGTTAGCCTTCCAAGTGATCCCTTGTCTAATATGTCCTTTCATTCAGGGGTTCCTTAGTTGTTTTTGGATTGTTTCAGCCTCTATAACTGCTTGGTGATATGGAAATCTGTGCATTGTAATCCCAGTACTGGGAAAGTAGAGACAAGTGGATCTCTGTAGCCAAACCAGCTTACTTGTCAAACTTCATGTTAAAAAACACCATGTACAAAAAGCAAGGCATATGATGTCCTGATGAATGATGGTTTGGTTAAAGTGGATATCTGGATTACACAAGCTCACAAACACACACACATAGTCATATATATGTATGCATAAGCATTTATACATATATACTTACTATATATGTAGGCTACCACACACACTTACATAGACACACACACACAGACACACAGACACACACACATGGGGAGAGAGAGACGCACACACAGAGAGAGAGAAAGAGAGAGAAACTTGCTTCTTTTCAGACTTTCCTAGACTCACACATATTTAAAATAAATATATTTTACCCACTATATTTAATACTTATCTTCTGAATTTTAGTTTTAAAACTTCTTTCTACAGTAGATACTCCTTTCCTAGTGTGTATTTTTAGTTTATGTTTCACAAAGGACAGTATGACATATAATGCCTTAAGTCAAATTACATTTCTTATTTAATAGTTTCTATGGATAAACAAACAGGTTAGCTGGATCTTCTAATCTCAGAATCCTTTCCAAAAGTCATCAAAGCTTAAGATCTAATTTGAAAACTCATTTGAAGAAGAATTAACTATAAACTCATGTTTTAGATGAACTCTAGTTTTCTCTGGAGATACAATAAACGTTCTGTGTTTGTAGGTATTGATATTATTAATTTGCCAACAAAACTAACGTATTTGCTTGCTTCCTCAAAAGCAAAAAAGATTATTTTTAGATGTCTCAGGAAGTTCCTAAAACAAGACCCACAAAGCCCCTCCCTGAGGTTATAAAAACCAGAACAATTGCTGCAGAGAGTCCCCCAGTCAGCCATGCTGCCTACAAGTCATTCAGAGAGCTTCAGTTAATCAAATTTGTAACTTGTCGCCCATGCTGGGGTGGACATTTTGGTGCAGCTGTTGCCTTCACACATGCTCCTATAAGGACACTTTCACTCATAATCCTGTAAGTAACCCTAAGAAACTTACCTGTTCATTAAGCTAGACACTTGGTTGACATTATCTCTTCGGTGTGGCATTGGTACCTAATGTGGGGTAAGTTGGAATATATTTGTTCATATCCAATGATAGCCAACTGTCCACTGACATGGGCAATATGTGAAACCTGAAGGGGAGGTATCAGGCTGTGTTCCTGTGCATGGACTGGCACTTCAGAGCCCATTCTCCCCAGAGGAACACCTAACGCAGTCATGACATTAGAATGCGGAAATCGGACTTGCCTGGAGAGGATGCTGAGTTGATCCATCTTGGGACTTCTTGCCCTTTTAGGGGAGGGAATGGGGCATGGGGAGGATGGAGGCAGGCTGAAGGCAGACAGGGAGGGGTTGGCAGGGGGAAGGGAGGGAGAGCAAGGGGATAGACATCCAGCCTCTTGAAGCTCCCACTATCTCTTAAGGCCATCATACCGGGGTACCAAGTTTACAGTGCATGTATTCTTGAGGACAGATCGTAGCTAAGAGACTCATAACTGATCAAAGTGCTGAAGACAAGTAAGTCCTAAGTGCTCCTTTTTAAGTGGGACATCTATATTAATCTTCCGACTAAGGCACAGGCGCATCAACAGAAAGGCACCAGAGAGAACATAAGAGTCTGAGAATGGGGAAGATGCTATCTTCTGGACATAACATGGCCATTGCACTTATGAACTGACTGCAGCTACAATTATTTGCTACACCTATTAAGTTTTCAAGTTCAAGTCAACATCATGTGTTCATAGGTGTGTGGGTAAATGCCAGGGACTTGAATGCTGTACCATTGATCCACAAGTCTGTTTTTATGCCAGGCTGCTTTTATTACAGTAGCTCTATGGTATAATTTGAAGTCAAGGATGGTGATGCCTCCTGAGATTCTTTTACTGAGCAAAATTGTTTTGACAATCCTGGATTACCTATTATTTCAAATAAAATTGAGTATTGTTCTTTCTAGGTCTGCAAAATATTGTGTTGGGATTTTGGTGGGAATTACATTGAATCTGTAGATTGCTTTTGGTAGAATTGCCATTTTTACTATGTTGATCCTATCTATCCAGGAACAAGGGAGAGCTTTCCATTTTCTGATATCCTCTTTAATTTCTTTCTTCAGTGATTTAAAATTTTTGTTAAATAGATCTGTTACTTCTTTGGTTATAGGTACTCCAAGGTATTTAATGTTATTTGCAGCTATTATGAAGGGTAATGTTTTCCTTATTTCTTTTTCAGATCTTCTGTCTTTAGTGTATAGGAGGGCTACTGATTTCTTTGAGTTAATCTTGTATCTTGCTCCATTGCTGATGATGTTTATCAGCTGCAGAAGTTCCCTGGTAGAATTTTGTAGGCCACTTATGTGTACAATCATGTCATCTGCAAATAGAGCTAATTTGACTTCTTTTCCAATTTGTATCCTCTTAATCTAATTTCCTTTCATTCTCTTATTGATTTAGCTAAAACTTGCAGAACTATTTTGAATAGATAAGAGGAGAGGGACAGTCTTGTCTAGTTCCTGATTTAATGGGATTGCTTTGAGTTTTTTCCATTTAGTTTGATATTAGCCATCGGCTTTTAGTAAATTGCCTTTATTATATTTAAGCATTTTATCTGTATTCCTGATCCCTACAGGACCTTTATCATGAAGGAGTGTTGGATTTTATCACAGGCATTTTCAGCATCTAAGGAAATGATCATGTGGTGTTTTTCCTTCAATTTGTTTATATGATAAATGACATTTACAGTTTTCCATATGTTGAACCATCCATGCATTTTTGGGACAAAGCCTACTTGATCATGGTGAATAAATTTTTTTCTAGTTTTTATTATTAATAAAGTCTCATTTTTTATCCATGTATCCCCTTGTTGAAATGTCCTTCCTCTCCCGCCCTTACAAGTCACTCTTTTCCCCATCTCCTTATCTCCTCCTCGGCAAGGACAGTAGGTCCCAAGGTCCCAAGATAGCTTAGTTGAGCATCAACTCCAGGCAAATTTACTTTCATCATCCCCACATCAAGACTGGCTCAAGTGTTCCTCTGGAGGGACTGGGCTCCAAAGTGCCAGTTCAAGGTGCTTCAAATCCCAAGCTGTTCAGTGTTTCTGGTTTGCAGTTTGGACATGCTTTGCTTTTGTTAAAAGTCCACTAGTGAGTAAATACATCACCTGCTTATCTTTCTGGAATTGTGAAACCTGATCATGAGGATATTCTCCATATCCATCCATTTGCCTGCAAATTATATAGTATCATTGTTTCATACTGCTGTGTAGTACTCCATTGTGTAGATGTACCATAGCTTGTTAATCCATTGCTGAGTTGAGGGACAACTAGGTTGGTTCTAGGTTCTTTTTTCTTTTCTTTCCCTCTTTCTTTTTTATTGTGAATAATGTCACATTTTCTATCCATGCATATCCTTATTCAAGGTCCCTTACTCCTTCCACCACATCAGGTCACTCTCTCTTCTCCACATCTCCCCATCTCATCCGGAGCATGGGCAGGAGGTCCTAAGGTCCCAATATTGCTCAGTTCATCATCCACTACAGGCAGATCCAGTTTTCTCACCTCAACATCAAGACTGGATCAGGTGTTCCTTTAGAGGGAGTAGGATCCAAGGTGCCACTTCCAGGTGTTTCAGATCCAAAGCTGTTCACGGGTTGTGGTTTGCAGCTGGTACATGCTTTGCTTTTTGCTTTTTTTGTTTAGAGTCCACTAATGAGTCAGTACATCCCCTGCTTATCTTTCTGGGTTTGAGATACCTGGTTCAGGACGATAGTCTCTAAATACATCCATTTGCCTGCAAATTTTGGAATATCAGTTATTCTTACTACTGAGTAGTACTCCATTGTGTACATGTACCACAGTTTGTTAATTAATTCCTCAGTTGAGGAGCATCTAGGTTGTTTCCAGGTTCTTGATATTATGATTAATGATGCTATGAACATAGTTGAGCTAATGCCTTTAGAGTGAGGATGTGCATCTTTAGGGTAGATGCCCAGTATTTGTATTACTGGATCCTTGGGGAGATTAATTCCCAGTTTTCTGATAAACCACCATACTGCTTTACAGATTGGCTGAACAAGCTTACACTCCCACCAGTAATGGAGGAGTGTTCCCCATGCTCTGCAACCTCTCCAGCATAGGCTGTCATGTGTGTCTTTTATCTTAGCCAATGTGACAGGTGTAAAATGGTATCTCAAAGTTGTTTTTATTTGCATTTCTCTAATATCTAAAGATGTTAAACACTTTTTCAAGTGTTTTTCAAAGATAAAAGGGCTGGAAAAGAAAGAAGGGAAATATCACCCTTTATAATAGCTGAAAATAGCATTAAATACCTTGAAGTAACTATAATCAAGGCAATAACCAATTTATTTGACAAAAACTTTAAATCACTGAAGAAAGAAATTGAAGAAGATATCAGAAAATGGAAAGATCTCCCAGGTTCCTAGATAGGTAGGATCAACATAGTAAAAATGGCAGTATTACCAAAAGCAATCTACAGATTTAATGTACTTCCCTTCAAAATCCCAACACAATTTTTTACAGATCTTAAAAGAACAATACGCAATTTCATTTAGAATAACAGGAAACCCGGTATTGTCAAAACAATTTTGCTCAACAAAAGAACCTCAGGAGGCATTACCATCCCTGACTTCAAGTTATAAGACAGAGCTACAGTAATAAAAAAAAGCCTGGGACTGGAATAAAAACAGACTTGTGGATCAATGGAATCAAATTGAAGATCCTGACATAAACTCAAAAAACATATGAACACTTGATCTTTGACAAAGAGGTCCAAAACATTCAATAAAATAAAGAATGTATCTTTAACAAATGGTTTTGGCATAGCTGGATGTTAGTGTGTAGAAAAATGCAAATAGATCCAAGCCTGTCACCCTGGACAAAACTCAAATCCAAGTGGATCAAAGACCTCAACATAAACCCAGCCACATCAAACTTGATAGAAAAGAAAATGGGAAATACCCTCCAGTGCATTTGCACAAGCGACCACTTCCTAAGTATAACACCAGTAGCACAGACACTAAGAACAACAATCAATAAGTGGGACCTCCTGAACCTGAGAAAGTTCTGTAAAACCAAGGACACAGTCAATAAGATAAAATGTCAACCTACAGAATGGGAAACTGTTTTTACTAACCCTACAAGTGACAGAGGACTGATCTCTAAAATATATAGAGAACTCAAGAAACTAGAGCCTAATACCTTGGATAACCCAATCAAAAAAATGAGGTTCAGAATTAAAAAGTGAATTCTCAGCAGAAGAATTTCAAATGGCTGAAAGGCATTTGAAAAAATGCTCAACATCTTTACAAGGTATTTTATTAATAGATTTTATTAAAATGTATTGGTATTTACCAAATAGTTAATACAAAAAATCCTTTGACTCATATTTCTGAGAGTTCAGAGCATGGCCACTTTCCTCTGCTGCATGATCTGATCATCACAGTGGCTGCATCATGTGGTATAATTTTTTCATCTCGTGGAGCCTAATTTTTCTAGGAAACAGACATGGGGTCAGATACCAGGTCAAGCCTTTAAAGGCATACATACCTTCAATGTCCTATTTTCTTCATATAGGTATTACTTTCTAGAGTTGCTACCACCTCATCAAAGGCTGAAGACCAAGTATTAAACACAAAAGACATAGAACTCAGCTTATGTTAAAAAAAAAGCAGCTATAAAAAAATCAATGAAGTTACTTTAAAAGCACACAATTTAGTAAATTTCTCACTTTTTACATAGGTTTTATATTTTATATTAGTTAAGTTACTAATTTCTGTGAGATTTGCTCTTGTACATTGTAAATATTTTCAATCCCATTGATTTAATAAAATGGTGTCTTAGGCAGACAGAAAGTATGGATGAGGCTACCAGACTAAGAAAACTCTGGGAAGAAAAAGGGGATAAAAGATGCCACTAGAGAAGCAGAGAAAGGAAGAAGAGAATGCTGCTCTAAGAAAAGGTACCAACTCACTTGGATAAACAAGATAAGGAATCATGAATTAGTTTAAGATTAAGAGTTAGCAAGTAATATGCCTGAACTATAGGCCAAAGAGCTTGTAATGAATATAAGCTTTTGTGTGATTATTTGTTACTAAGAGGCCATGTTTCTGGACCATGGGGCTAGGCAAGGTCAGAAACTTCAGGTTACAACTAATTACATTCTAGTTTATAACTACTCAATATCAAAATAAGTTGCCCTATATTCAGATGTATTTTTTTGTAGCTACAAGTGATTTATTTTACTTAATATAGTCCTTCGAGCAGTATTTGTGCTAGTATATTACTGGCACGTATGTTTACTTATTTTTTTATGTTTTGTGACTTGAGATTTTAGGAGTATCTCTGGAATGCAGGTGTTCTATTTTTTCATAATAGTTGTCTTAAGTAGTGGTTCTTAACCTTCTTAATATTGCAATCCTTTAATACAGTTCCTTATGTTGTATTGAACCCAATCATAATTATATTTGTTACTACTTTATAACTGTACTTTTGCTACTTTATGAATTGTAATTTAAATATTTTTTTAATATTAAGAGTCTCCAAAGGGGGATGCCCCACAAGTTGAGAATTACTCTCTTAAACCATTATTTAACTGGAAATTTTACAGATTTTACTTCTCATGTGGCATTGCTAAATTTGCATATTATAATCTTGTATTCAGTCTATTTGCCTCTTATTTCTACACCTCTTTATTCTTAGTCTTTTTTTTTTGTCCTCTAATATTTGCAAGGAATAAATATACAGAAAGAATACATCTTCACCTGCCAAGCTCAAAAGGAAGCCAACCTCCCTCACAAAGTATTACAGTGTTAAGTCATGGATGACTGCCTACAGAAAGTGGCTTTTTGAAGAAATTAATCACATTACAGAAACATGGAAATGTAGTATGGTGTTTCTAAGAGAAGTACATGTTATGAAAAATAGAAAAGCAAAGTATGTCTATTGTAAGATCTGTTTTCTAATTATCTGTGACCATAATTGGAAAGCCCAACAACTATAATCAACTTGCAGTTAAATAAAATCTGCTTAAATCCAAATTAACCTTTTAACAACTTGAACCTGGTCGTCTTCCTTCCTTGCTCAGGTTGCTCTCTTGCTGTAGGACCTGTGACTCCACTCTGCTGATAGCAAGATGTTTTCAGGAAATGCAAAAATTGAACATCCTGCTCCCAACTTCAAAGCCACTGCTGTTATGCCAGATGGACAATTCAAAGATATCAGCTTAAGTGAATACAAAGGAAAATATGTTGTATTCTTCTTTTATCCTCTTGTTTTTACTTTTGTGTGCCCCACTGAGATTATTGCTTTCAGTAATAGGGCGGAAGAATTTAAGAAACTCAACTGCCAAGTGATTGGAGCTTCTGTGGACTCTCATTTCTGTCATCTGACATGGATTAATACACCCAAGAAACAAGGAAGATTGGGGCCCATGAACTTTCCTTTTGGTATCAGATCGAAAACGCACCATTGCTCAGGACTATGGAGTCTTAAAGGCTGATGAAGGCATCTCTTTCAGGGGCCTCTTTATTATTGATGATAAAGGTATCCTTCAGTAGATCACTATAAATGATCTTCCTGTTGGCCACTCTGTGGATGAGGTTCTGAGGCTAGTCCAGGCCTTCCAGTTCACTGACAAACATGGTGAAGTGTGCCCAGCTGGTTGGAAACCTGACAGTGACACCATCAAGCCTGATGTCAAACAGAGCAAGGAATATTTCTCAAAGCAGAAGTGAGCACTGGGCCATTTTTCTCCCAGGTCCTGCATTGGGCAGTCAGAAAAAAAAAATCTCTTGTACTCCATTCTTGCTTAAACACAAAATGTGGTGTGATCCAAGACATTCCTTTCCTACAGTGCTTGGGTTGGTTAGCCTTTTCTTCTATTGGAATGACCTGAACTGTGTTGTGCATCGCAGAAATCAATCTGTTCTTTTTAATTTTTTAGTATCTATTAAACTTGAACTCTGAAAAAAAAAAAAAAACGATTCGAACTTTACTGTAGACAACATTGTCAGAAAAGATTGTGGTAAACATAAACCTAGACAGGTAACATGGTGTCAGAAATTTACAAATTAGATAATGAAATAAAATGAAGATTATCTCAAAGTTTACAGTTAAGCTTTAAGAGCATAAAATTTACTTTAGTGTGCAGTCAATTTCAAATGACATGAAGACCCAAATCTCATAGAAGTTACATTTACATCTATGATTTATTAAAACAAATAAATAAAACAAATAATTTAATATTGCTATCTAAGATCTCTGATTTTTTAATATATAGGCAGGCACATACATTTGTCTCAACTAAACTAATATCCAAGAAAGTCTAATGTCTTTTACCCTTGATGAATAAAAATATAAATCATTAAAATAATAGAATACATACAAATTTTATAAATGTATTTTATCAAGAAATTAAAGTGAACAAGTCTGAAATACCACTAAACAAACATATAATCTATGTTAGTAGCAGAATTACTGAGAGTTTGAAAAGAGTTACAATGCAGGAATCTGGAAATAAAAATCTTGTACTCACCTTTATACATAAAATATCTTTTGTGTTCAGCTAGATATCTATCTGTGAAACTTCACTAGCAAATATATATTGTGTTATTAGTTAAGATAAACTGAATGCAGAAATAACTTAGACACAGTGACTGGCTGTACAAATAACTTTGGCTCAAGAAAGGAGCTTTGGGGTTGTTAATCATTTAACATCATACATTACTGCAGGTATACATATCATCCTGTTTATAATAATAAATCCTATGATCATGAAATGTGTGTGTGAGAAATGTCAGACTCATAACTGCCCTCTGAGTCATACAATTATGCATTTATATGTGTGTGTGTTCATTTAATCTTCATAATAACTACACAAGCTAGAAATTATTACTGTTAACACTGTGGCATATTATAGTTAATATACTTGCTCCTTATGAAAAATTTTGTAAAATTGCAGAGCTACAGTTTCAAATCCCACATCACTGAAACTTTAGCATACTATGTCTGTCACTCATTTCATGCATGAAAACAAAGCTGTTTATAACACAAGAAGCACAATAAATCTAGCAATGAACATTTATCAAAGACATGTCCAAGTAAATCACATATTGTTTAGTATAAAATTGATAACAGTGAACAACCAGAAAATAATTTTTAAAAAGTTTGACAAATCTTCTTGGACTTCTATGACTCCTTATGTCTACGTTTTAATGATGTTAATTTTTACTGCAAATGTTCTACAAGAAAGTCTCAGGAGTTATTTAGAGAAACAAATTTAACAGTGGGAAAGTTTGTATTATCTGTTTCATACATTAAAGTAAATACTGCTTCTTTAGTTTGGTTTATAAGGGATAATTTATTGAAGTTTATTCACCTCATTATTTTATTAGTAACCTACAATTTCATGCATCATACATGTTCAAGTTACTCACAAGTCAAACTCAAAAGAACTATTTCTACATAATATGCTTGGGACTACATCTATTAAATGGATGACTAGTAGATCTCCTCAAAACAAATATAGCCAGAAAATTAATTCTATAAATAAGTGAAATAGCAGCCTATGTCTTGGGGGAGTTATTCTCTATTTTGTTGTCATAGATGCATTATAATGAATTAGTCAAGAATGGGTGTCATGGACTGCGGAGATGTCTCAGCAGTTGATATCACTGACTGCTCTTTCAGAGGACCCAGAGTGAATTCTCAACCCCCCCACATAGGGGTTCACAACCATCTGTAACTCTACTGGTAGGTAATCTGACTGCATCCATCTTCTTGCCTCTGTGGGTATCAGTGATGCATGTGGTACATAGTCATACATGTAAGTAAAATTCAAAAACATATGACACAAGAATAAAGAAGACATATCATTATGGAAAGACAAAATATTGGTATTTTATGAGTGATTAGATAAAATATTGGTATTTTATGAGTGATTCAAGATAGAGAACTTGCTATAAGCATTGCTAATAGAAGTTGGATGAAAACTATTTTTTCCTTCTTAGAGTTGCAATTACTTACTTACTAATTCTGTCTTTGATGATCTGTAAGAAATAAATTCAGATGCCAAAATTAACATGACCCCATGTATAACTATTTTGACAACAGAAAAAATATTCCAGTAAGTTCAAAGAATTTCCCATGACCAGCACCACTCCAAAAAAGGTTAATATTCTAACACACATGCTTATCTGCTTTCAAAACTAACTTGATTTTCCTTGAATCAGTTATTGCAACAC
The DNA here is from genome assembly GCA_004025045.1 of Sigmodon hispidus. Lineage (NCBI taxonomy): Eukaryota > Metazoa > Chordata > Mammalia > Rodentia > Cricetidae > Sigmodon > Sigmodon hispidus. The sequence continues at coordinate 15,707 of PVIH01006363.1, forward strand.
AGGAGCTACACATAAAATGGCCTTTGTCTAACAATATATCAGGCTGCTTTTTTAATAACTAGTTAGGTATTAATGGAATTCAATGTAATTAGGGATACAACTATCTCTCCCTATTGGCAGTTTATAAAACCAGGAACTATAACTGTAATTGTGATTACTGGAAAAAAATCAGATTTGAGTCATATCTCTGGCCTCCAATAGTCCAAAAGGTCATACAATTATGATATAGTGAAAGGTGTTTTAGTAAATAACAAAGATATACTATTGTCTCCCATTAATAATAGCAGGTCAACATGGTCCTCTCATTTGGGAAGAAAAGCTACCTTTCAAAGGAAACTGCCAGTTATAGAGAGGTCATAAATTATATAAAATCTAAGTTGGCATGATAGTCTGTTTAGCAATTGTCCATTCTTGCTCTTTGACAGTATTATCTTATATGCTGTGGTAAATCTCCTAAATTTTACACTGTGTTTCTCTTCTAAATTCTTTAACCATAGATCACAAGGATCAGGGAAACTGCAGTCATCTAAGATCAAGATAGCACTGGCAAATCTGAAAAAATAAAGAAAATAAGTTGGTCAATGGTAAAAGGAAAGTTGTCTACCATGCTTATTTAAAGTCATACTCTAATCATTCTTAAAAGTGGTCTTAGACCAGTAGCATCCCCGTATAGGAGGAATTTGGGAGACATGTAAAACATTTAGACATACTCCAGCAGTATTATGCTTTAACAAGCTCTCTGGGGAATACACCAAACTTTGCCAGCTACTATTCTCAAAAAGCTGCAGAACCTCACAATCTTGTTATTTTCACAGAGAATGGTAATAATGTTAAAGTTTATATGTATTAACTATGATGCTAAGTTTGTACAACATAAAATATAAGCTACCACTTGTATTCTTTTTCATACATACGCATACAAATTTATTATGTAAATTAAAAAACTAAGTTCAAGCAATTTGTTCAAGTCCATATAAAATAAATTATAGAGTCAGATGTAAATATAGGCATTCCGTTTCTAAAGATCCTGCTGATTAATGCATTACTTTTATTCTAGAATGATAAAATAAACCAACTTTCAACATCTCTATCTAGAAGACTTATAGATAAACAGATACTTATCTCAAAGACAAATCACACCAAATATAATTCTCTATATAAGTGATAAATAGATGAGGACAATTTGTTTATTCTTCTGTTCTCACATTTATCAAAGAACTCTATCTTCCTCCAATTCTAGAGAGAGGTGAAAACATTATCTGCCTAAGAGATATGTTGATAGAGTCAAAAAAGGTAATTAACTGAAATGTAAATTACCTATTTTATAAACATTTATGTAAAATTCTATATATTAGGCTGTTACTTTTCCCTCTTTGGGTAGTAAAAATGAGGAAAATATATTCTTAAACTTCTATAACTTTTGGAGGATTGTGTGTTTTATTGTGTTTTCTTAGTGTGCTATTGTTTGTTTCTTTTCCTCTAGCCATTCTATTGCCTTAAGATTTTCTACTTTTAACACATTAGTTGAATAAATGATTAGTGTTAAATTGTTACTCTCTATATACTTATTGTTTATATACTTCATACACCAGATGACTATTAAATACTAAAGTTTCTTTAGTATAGCTATTAGTATTTCATTTCTATTGCAAAGTCCTTTAGGTCAGGGACTTACCTTCTAAGACACACTATTCACAAAAAGGCACCTTATATATTACAGATGTCTTAAATGTGAATTGAACTATTAAGCTAACTCAGGTGTTTTCAACCTGTGGGTTTCTGGGTCACAATTCCTTTAGAGTCATAAAATTCTTTCACAGAGGTTATATAAAACCATTGAAAAACACATATGTTTACTTTACAACTCATAACACTATCGAAATTAGTTATGAAGTAACAATAAAATAATTTTATAGTCACAGTATTAGAAAGGTAAAGAACCACTGGGGTAATAGATTATAAATCACAGTTAGGTCATATATAATCTTGTTTTGTGAAGCCATTGGAATGAGAGAGATAGAAACTAGAATATTACACATGCAACTATCACTAAGCTATACATTTGGTTTTCAAACATATTTTAATTTTTTTTTTCATTTTGCAGGATCCATAAAGCTATTTTCTTACATTGCCCAAAAATTTGCATGAGGGCATTTGTAGCCTATTTATACCATGATAGCATTTTTATGAGATATATATTCTTATATCTTTTGAAGTAAATTCTTGTTTTTAATAAATAAATGAGTGTAATTTAATGTTGTAACAGAAAGTACACACATCAAAAACAAACAAACAAACAAAATTCAAACGAACAACCAGAAATAGGGGTGCACACATCTTCCCACTACAGCATTTTAGTATTTTATGTATGCATGTATTATGTATTCTTGTATTCTGGTGTGTGTGTGTGTATATATATATATATATATATATATGTACTTTGGTAATTTTATATCATACACCCCATAATGTCAGTTACCAGTTCTCTCAGATTCATACCCACTCTTATGATATCTTCATTTATAAAAATGCCCATTCATGCTGCTCATTTACTTACTGGAGCATAATTAAACTCCCTGTTTCCAGACCCTTAAAGAAAACAAGTCTTTCCTCACTGACACCCCTGCCAGAGGCCATCAATGCAGAAGTGAGGTACTGTGATATTTAGCTATTTTCTAGCCTTGAGCTGTTGCATACAATGCCATCTTTATTTTGTAAGTCCACTAATGACTGAGTACATCCCCCTGCTTCTCTTTCTGGGATTGTGATACCTTGTTCAGGAGGCTATTCTCCAAATCCATCCATTTGCCTGCAAATTTTAGGATATCACTTATTTTTTTACTGCTGAGTAGTACTCCATTGTGTACATATACCACAGTTTGTTAATCCATTCTTAAGTTGATGGACATCTAGGTTGTTTCCAGGTTCTTGCTATTATGAATAATGCTGCTATGAACATAGTTGAGCTAATGTTTTTGAGTGCAAATGTGCATCTTTAGGGTATATCCCTAAAAGTGGTATTGCTGGATCTTTGGGGAGTTTGATTCTCAGTTTTCTGAGAAACTGCTATACTGCATTCCAAAGTGGCTGAACAAATTTACACTCTCATCAATAATGGAGGAGTGTTCCCCTTGCTCAGCATCCTCTCCATCATAAGCTGCCATCTTTATTTTTAATCTTAGCTGTTGAAGTAATTTCTTACAACACAGTCAAATGCTCTTGTAAAATGAGCAATAAAGAAAAACATTAATATAATAAAATGTGTTACAATACTGGCAGCTTTCCATTTACAGTCTGTTTATCTCATTTCTTAATTATCTATACTCCTTCCATATTTTTAATATTCAGTATAATTTGTTAATTATATTGTTTTCAAGCTCGTAAACATGCTTAACCTGTACACTTGCTTATGTAATTTAGTTCATAACATGCCAGTTTTGCAGTGGTAATATCTAGTTTTGAGAGTTTCAGAATAGGGATAACAAGTACATATATCATACTACACATTACACATTTGTTAAATTAAAATGTATTACTACAAAAAATTCTTGTGTATATTCAATGGGACAGAGATTAATTCCAAATCAGTTCTCTTATGGGTGAGTTGTTTTGGAAAATGGATTGAAAAAAGAACAAGTTTAAACCAAGGATTTAAATGAGGATTATATATGGATTTCAATTATCCTTATCTTTGGCTTTTCCATAATCCCTTCCTGTTATTTTCAGTTAATTGGGCTTTTCTATGTCATGAAAATTTCCCTGGAATTAGGTGGTTTGATAAATAAATGTCAAATCATTGTTAGCAATATTTTTAAAATGCAGTGACAATTTCCACATCTATAATAGAAGAATTTCTCTTTTAAAATAATAATACTTACAAGTATACAATAGAGTCCTAATATATATTTATTGGTGATCTTCATTATGTGTTTACTTTTTTCTTTGTTATAATCTATGACATAAAACAGCTTTCCTATATGAACCAAGAAAATAACTGTTTAGGGCTGACTTTCTTCTCAATTAGCTGAGACATTGCTATAATTTTAAATTCATTCTATTTAGATGTTCAAAGCAATACTCTGAGTTCTTTTATTCATTCCTTACAACTATTGCATTGGATTGTAATGGTAATGGCTCATGGGTCACAATTGTATGTGTACACTCTGCTCTCCTACATACTTACCACTCTTAAATTCAGCACCAGGGCTATAGATTATGGTTTTAAACTATATACTTACAAAAAGTCTAATGAAAAGAATAAATTATAGAGGAAGAATTACTGACTACAACTATGATTCTCAATTCCAGGGTTCTGAAACTCTTTAGTGTGCCTCAAAACTATTTCAAGTGATTACAGCATCAGTGGGGGAGACTAGAAAAAAAATTAGTATGGATTATCAAGGACTTTCTTTTAGCTTTTGTTCATGTAATAATGTGGTTATGCTATGTAAGTGGTTAGGCTGTTGTAAAATATGGAAATATATATTCTTACATTGTTGGCTTAAATAAAATTGAATGGTGTGTTCCAAATCGTGAAGTGTTGGGAAGCAAGTGGCTATACTTAGTGCAAAGATATTTCCAGGAACTCTCTTCAAAGAAGTCCTATCCCCTAGGTACCTGGAAACTACACATGATAAATTGTGTCTATATTATTCCACAGGTAGCACTGAGCTCTATTGCTCTAAATATTAGCTTCCCGTAGGTCTGGCACAGAACTCAACATTTTTGCAATGCTCATGTTACTGGATGGATTTTGTAATCTAATATTCATATAATTATAGCTAAGTAACAACAGCCTAAGCATAACAGCCTGAAAACTGCTTTATGTACAGATATGTTTTCTTTACAAAAAAAGTAATTTTAAAATATAACCTATATTTAAACATGGTTTAAATGGTAAACATTTAAACTTTTACACAAGTATATCAGTTCCACAACTGTTTTGAAAACTCATGAAACCTAAACTCACATTCCTTCATGGCAAACAATGACTTTGAGAAAACCACTTCATTTCTGAGGTTTAGTGTCTTTATATGAGAATGGTAAGTGATAAAAACTAAGTCATGTAAATTTGAGGCTAATGTGAGATATTATATATAGAGAAGCTTTAAAAATATTAACTAGAAAAGAATATGAATGTAGAAAATTATCTCCATTCCAAAAATATAATGTCCTATAATGAGGAGTTGACTCACAAATTAAAAGTGGTGTGCTTCTCTTGAAGAGAACACAATTTAATTTACTACTACCATATCAAGCAGTATGGCAAGGAATATGCAGGTACCTATACTATACTCATATGCATATATCTACATGCAGACAAATACACACATAATAAAAATAAATCTTAAGAAATTACTTACTGTTTAAGTGAACTGGTTATGATGAAATATCAATATTCACCAAAGTTCTACAACAAAGAGAGCTTTGGTCCCACGATGGCTATTTGGAACATAGTGAAATCTTTGAGAGTTCACATCTAGAGGAAAATCCTTATGTCAAGTAGATATGAATTATAAAATATTTCTCATTAAATTATTCTTTCAGCTTTTTTATGTGACTTTAGTGACAGTACTCCCTAGAGCAGTAGTTCTGATCATGTGGGTCACAACTACTCTGGCAAAATTTATCTCCAAAAAATACATATTTACAGTCTATAACAGCTGCAAATTTACAGTTATGAAGTAATAGCAAAATAATCTTATGGTTGGGTGTCAGCACAACATCAGAAACTGTATTAAAGAGTCACAGTATTAGTAAGATTAAGGACCACTGTCATGGAGTGTTGATATAAACCAAGAAAGACTTACCCTAACCATTTTCTTTTTCTCTGACCTCATTAGACATACAACTGCTTGCTCCTACTGTGAAGATGCACCATCTTCTAAAATTGTTAGCGATTACATCAAAGATACCTTCAATAATGAAATTTTAAGCTAATAATTGGGAGTTAAGTGTACCTCCTTAAATAATTTGTGTCTTTATTTCTTTGCAGAAAATAATTAGATACTTTTAGGTCACTATTATTAAAATGCCTGACAGAAACAAATTAAGGAATGGGAGATTTGTTTTTATTTACAGTTTTAGAAAGTGCTCAGTTCACAAGGGTGAGGTGGTAAAGACTTTTCATATGATAGCACACAAGATAGCTAGAAAGCACTGGGCCAGAGGCTGGGAAGTAGAGTCCAAAAGACAATTAACAGAAGATCTATATCCATCCAGTTCCCAAAGACTCTCTAGCCTCCTAAAATAGCAAACATAGCTGGAGTATGTACATTCAAAACATAAGCCTTTGAAGAATATTTTAAATGAAAAAGATAATAAGCAAAGCTCTATGAAGGTATATTGCAAATGAAAAAATTTTCAAGAAAAATAAATTAAAATTATATTTTTAAAATAATAATAATAAGGCTGGGTATGGTGGCACATACCTTTAATACCCGCACTTTGGAAGCAGAGGAAGGGTTATTTCTATGAATACAAAGTCAATCTAATCTACATAATGAGTTCTAGAGCAGTAACTGGTACATAGTGAGACTCTGTCTCAAAGAAAATAATTTATAAAGCTGAAAAATGGTATCATCAACAAATGATGCAGGTCAAACAGGATGATAAATAGATTGATACTTATTACTCTACACAAAAATCTACTCCAAATAGATAACAGGAACATTATAAGGCTAGATACACTGAATCCGATAGAAGAAAGAGTGGGGAATAATCTTAAACTAGGAACAGTTAAGTATTTTCTGAACTGAATACTGACAGTATAGACACTCAGAACATCAATTAATAAATAGGACCTTATGAAACTGAAATTCTTTCATATGGAATAGGTCACCATCATTCAGATGAAGGAGCAGCCAACAGAATGGTAAAATATTTATAGTAATTATATATCAAATAAAAGCTATTAACAAATATAAATCAATAAAGAACTCAAAAATCTGGATGCCACAAAACAAATAAACTAATTAAAAATGGCTTATAGATCTAAATAGAATTCTTAAAAGAAGAAATTCAAATGGCTGAGAAGCCCCTAAAGAAATATTCAAGAATCTTAGTCGTTATGTATAGTCGGACAGGCTAAAGGGCCAGGAAACTGGCTCAAACTAGTTGCCAAAGCATGCAAATACTGTACTTCCTTATGAGCCAACCTGGAGTCTGCCAGAAGGCCTAGAAATAGCTCCTGTCCCACTTTCCTAATTGCTCAGAATATGCATAGTAACAGGCACTGCCTAAAGTTCCTGACCATTGGGAATCTGCCTATCAACAGATGCTGTCAGATTTCCTGATCTTCCCCAGCCAATGACAGACAACCATGCATTATCACCAGACTGTGACACTGCCTAGGTGCTGGGAGAAGGGTATATAAGGCTTTCCTCATCATTGAATAAATGAGTTAGTCCTTTTCAACTGCCTCCCAGGATCTGTTTTGGTTTTTTTTGGGTTTTTTTTGTGTGTTTTTTGTTTGGTTTTTTTTTGTTTTTGTTTTTGTTTTTGTTTTTTGACTCTGCACCCTCTTGCCCTTTCCCCCTGACAGAACTGTTGGGACCCAGCAAAAATCAGGGAAATGCAATTCAAAAGTACTTTTATATTTCATTGTACATTGTTCTGAAAATTTTCAGCCCATGTTTACAAGGATGTGCAGTAGCAACACTCATCTATTGCTGATGGAAGAGAAAATTTATGCAGTCACTATAGACATAAGTGTGGCAATTCTTCAATAAGCTTGGATATAGCTATACACCTCTTCAAAATATACCCAAAAGATGCTTTATTCTACCACAGAGATACCTGCTCAACCATATTCACTGATGCTCAAGTTATAATATACATAAATTTACAATAAGAATTATTATTTAGCCTTTAAAAATAGGAAATCATGAATTCACAAGTAAATGGATGGTGACAAAAAAGGCATACTGAGAGAGGTAACCCAGTTCCAGAAACATATGTATTCCCTCATATATGACTATTAACTATTAAGTCAATGATATCCAAGCCAGTCTAAAGAACCCCAGTTGTTAGGCATGGAGTAAGGTAGTGGAGGTAAGGATGAATACCCCTAGCCTGGGAAATAGAATAAATAGCTCTAAATGGATGAGTAAGGGAGTTAAATTGTAGGAACAAACAGACAGGGAAGGAGGAAAAATGGAGCAAGAGAAAAAAATGAGGGGAGATTTAATTAAGGGCCATTTGATGAATTATATGAAAATCTAACATAATTTGAGCTTACTAAAATATAAACATATATGAAGACAATGTAACAGATATCACCAAATAATGCAGAGGCAGAGCCTCAACAGGACATATCTTATTACCAAATCTCAGAGCTTCCAGTACAAGAAATAGGTTACATCTGAGTTGTTGGGCAAAGGGGTCTCCTGGGAACTCTCAAATAACCCAGGATATTGCCCTATTTGATGATCTCCACAAGCTGATTGTAAGGCAATAGCATGTAAGACAACATGTACACAACACATTGAACATAGAGGACTCAAGTTATTGGCTACTTAGAGGCTTCATCCTAGAAAATAGTGCTAATGGTGCCATATGCTACTCTTCACACTAGCAGAGGAAGAAAGCACATAGTAATCCAGCCCTAAACCCTTACATCTACAGTGTTGATCTACCTGCAAGATGAACTAGTACAATAGTGGCACAAACATGTGGGAGTAACCAATCAATATCTGATTAGATGTAATGCTCGCTGAATGAGATGGAACCCATCCCAGACATTATTCAAATGTCCAAGAACCTGAGACCAGACAGGCTAGGAATTTAGGTGAACAACCAAGTACTATGGTTCTGCTAATGGAATATGATTAGGTAGAAGTCCCACCTCTCTCTCTGTACTCAGACCTTGCCCTTCAGAAAGCTCCAACAAACATGGCTCCTCTCCCAGAGATGTTCAAGACTAGTTCCACAGGGTATTTAAAGCACACTCCAGAAAATAGACACATGGTTTTATGATCTCTCTTCCCTGTTTCCTCCTTGGAGGGCTAAAAAAAAATCATCTGGGAGTGATTTGCCCATTAAACTGGGGCTTTTTCTTCTTCTGTTTGATCTGATTTGAATTGCTGCTTCAGCAGAGAGGCTTATCCAAGTGCAGAAACTTTTCAGAGTGTGGCAATAAAATGACATTCTATTATACTCATAAACCAGTACTTTACTTGGCCAAGACCCATGGCCAGACAGTGAGCAGAGAGTGAGAGACACAGCAAAGGCCAGTCCTAAATCGGATGTATCTATCAAATCCCTCTCTTCGGGGATCAGTGAACCTTGCAGGAGAGGAGCTAAAAAGATTTTAAGAGCCAGACAGGATAGAGGACACCAAGAAAACAAGCCTTCTAAACACAGTACAACAAATGTACAAATGAACTCAGAGACTGTGGCAGAATGCATGAGACCTGGATGATCTGCACATGATAAAGTCCCAGTGCTGAGAGGGAAGTGGAAGCAGGACCCTAAACCTAAGCCATAAGCTAGCTCCCATTGATAACTACTCACAAATTAAAATAAATAAAGACTCCAAATGAGTATCTCTGGGGATACAAACTACCTTTTTTTTCTTTTCTTTTCTTTCCTTTTCTTTCCTTTTCTTTTCTTTTCTTTGTTTTTTGTTTTAGTTTTGTTGTTGATGTTGTTATTGCTATTGTTTTGTTATTTGAGACAGGGCTATTCTATGTAGCTCTGAGTGTCCTGAAACTTATTTTGTAGGCCAGCCTGACCTCAAACTCACAGAGATACACCTGCCTCTGCCTCCCAAACACTGGGATTAAGGGCATGAACCACTACTTCCTGACTTACAAAATACTTTTAGGGGTAGCACCCATGCCCAGCAGTAACTAATGTTCAATAAAAGAAAACTCAATGGCATCTTTGAATGTTCTATGACATAACAGTTAATCAGGGCATTTTAATTTTTTTATTTTACTTTTTCATTTTATTTCATATTTTGCCTTACAGTTCCTTTACATTTAACATGGTTCCAGTTTTATGCTTTTGTGGGAGTCTTGTGTGTGCCCAAGTATGTGTCTTTTCAACTATATGGATATGTTTCTTGTGCTTTATATTCAGCTATTTTTATTCTTTTTTTTTTGTCCTAGCCCAATGAGTTTGTTTGCTTTTATTTTATCATATCTTATTTTATTATTATTCTTTAGATATCTGATTGTTTTCTAACAAGATATGGAAGGAGTATAGATTAGGATGGCAGGGGTGTGGGGAAGATATTTCAGGAGTTGGGGGATGGGAAACTATAATGAGAATAGTTTGAATGAAATATAATCTTTATTCACAAACTATAACTAGAAAAATAAATAATGAAAATCCAAGAAGTATACTAAGTAAGGTAAATTATATTCAGATTAGAAAGTGTTATTGTTCCTGGATAGGTAGGATCAACATAGTAAAAATGGCAATTTTACCAAAAGCAATCTACAGATTCAATGCGCTTCCCATCAAAATCACAACACAATATTTTTTGGACCTTGAAAGAACAATACTCAGTTTCATTTGGAATAACAGGAAAGCCAGGATTGTCAAAACAATTTTACTCAAAAAAAGAACCTCAGGAGGTATCACCATCCCGGACTTCAAGTTATACTATAGAGCAACAGTAAGAAAAACAGCCTGGTACTGGCATAAAAACAGACTTGTGAAACAATGGAATAGAATTGAGGATCCAGACATTAACCCAAAAACCTATGAACACCTGATCTTTGACAAAGAGGCCCAAAATATTCAATGGAAAAATGATAGTATATTTAACAAATGGTGTTGGCATAACTGGAAGGAAGTGTGTAGAAAAATGCAAATAGATCCGAGCCTGTCACCCTGCACAAAACTCAAATCCAAGTGAATCAAAGACCTCAACATAATCCCAGCCACTTTAAACTTGATAGAAAAGAAAGTGGGAAATACACTTCTATGAATTGGCACAGGTGACCACTTCCTAAATATAACACCAATGGCACAGACACTAAGATCAACAATTAATAAGTGCTATCTCCTGAAGCTAAGAAGCTTCTGTAATTCCAAGGACACAATCAAGAGGACAAAACGTCAGCCTACAGAATGGGAAAAGATTTTCACCAACCCTACAAGTGATAGAGGGCTAATCTCTAAAATATATAGAGAACTCAATAATCTAGAGCCCAAAACCTTGAATAACCTATTCAAAAAATGGGGTACAGATCTAAAAAGGGAATTCTCAGCAGCAGAATTACGAATGGCTGAAAGGCACCTGAAAAAGTGCTCATCATCTTTAGCCATCAGAAAAATGCAAATCAAAACAACTTTGAGATACCACCTAACACCTGTTAGATTGGCTAAAATAAAAGGCACAGATGACAGCCTATGTTGGAGAGGTTGCAGAGCAAGGGGAACACTCCTCCATTGTTGGTGTGATTGTAAACTTGTTTAGCCACTCCGGAATGCAGTATGGCAGTTTCTCAAAAAATTGAGAATCAAACTCCACAAGGACTCAGCAATACCACTTCTGGGTTTATACCCTAAAGATGCACAGTCTCACTCCAAAAGCATTAGTTCAACTATGTTCATAGCAATGGTATTTGTAATAGCAAGAACCTGGAAACAACCTAGATGCCCCTCAGTTGAAGAATGGATTAACAAACTGTGGTATATCTACACAATGGAGTACTACTCCGCAATAAATAAAAATGATATCCTAAAATTCCAGGCAAATGGATGGATTTGGAGAATATCCTCCTGAGCAAGGTATCACAAACCCAGAAAGATAAGCAGGGGATGTACTCACTCATTAGTGGACTCGGAACAAACAAACAAACAAACAAACAAGAAAAAAGCAAATCATGCCCAAGCTGCAAGCCACAAACACTGAACTGCTTGGGATCAGAAATACCTGGGACTGACCCCTTGGATCCCACTTCCCCTAGAGGAACACCTGACTCAGTCTTGATGTTGGGGGGAGAAAATTGGATCTGCCAGTAGTGGAGGCTGAACTAAGCAATATTGGAACAGTGGGAACTTGGGACAACTGGCAGCCTGCCTGGGGTGGGGGAGGGGGAGAATGGGGAGTTGTGGAGAAGTAGAATGACCTGATGTGTTGGGAGGGGGAAAGGAACTTGAATAAGGATATGCAGAAAAAAAGTGTGACTCCTTTGTTCATAATAATACTAAAAAAGAAAAGAAAACATTGTAGATGATACAGGAGTGCTAATTTGATAACTATAAATTGTATGTTGTGGCAATGTTCATTTTTTTTAGAAATAATGTCTAAAGTTTGTCTTTACAAGTCAAACTTTTACCTAAGCTAAAAAAACTTTTAATAATGTGCTTTAAAATCATTTATGACTATATATTCATTCTATTTACATACTCTGTTTAGAATTACCTTCTAAGAAAAACACTATAATCAATCTTACTACACATTGGACTTCCAATATAATTAAGTCCTATACATCCAGCTGAATGCACAAAAAGTTCTTAGTTCCTTTTTGCTACTATATTTGATGTGTTGTTCATTATATAAGAGGGTGGCCTTTGTTCAATTCTACCACTATTTCTCACATTAGTTAACTTTGAAGATGAGAACAGGAGAGAACAAACTCCTTTCAAGAAACCAGGTACACACAGGTGGGTAAAGGACTTTAGGAGATAGTCTTTCTTCTTTGATATGTCATTGCTACAATTTGTAAGTATGTGATTATCATACTGTATTCCATAAACATGTTTAAGTATCACTTGCTAATTAAATTGAAAATAACTACTGAGATACAGAAAAGGCAGAGGAATGATTAAAAGCACAGATTTCCAACAGAAATGTGCTGAAGATGAGAAAAGATTTTTTTCATAGTAATGGTAAGAAACCCAAATTTTTAAATATATGTATGATTATACCAGTCAGTGCAAATAGGTAGTATTTTGTTTTGCCTTCAGATACAGGTCTTTTTAGTAAAATAATAATAATTTGTTGAGAAATTTTCTGAAATAATTAACTGAAAGGGAGAATATTAGCCATCAAACTGACCAACATTTTTTCACTAATTCAGCCAGATAAGAAAAGGTTTTAGGAAAGATTGATTCTTTCAGATTACGCTTTTTTCCTAATTGTTGTTACTTGTATTTTTCTCATCCTGTACTGATATGAGATTCTAGTATCTTTGGCCTTTCAGTGTGGACAGAAGACCAGTGGCTCTTCATGAATCATTCAGCCCCTTTGGTCCAGATTTGGAGTGTTGAGCCATCTGGATTTGTAAACTAAGCTGCTACAGGGTTCTCTAGCTATTCTGCATGGAAAGAGACATTGCTGAACTAGCCAGCATATATTGTGTGAGACAAGCTAATAAGATCCCTTTCATAATATACATACATAAGTTCATTCTATTGGTTCTGCTAATTTAGAAAATACTGTCTGGTATTCTTTTTCAGCCTGCATTAACTCAAAAGAACACTCATTGTTATCCTTCATTCACATCTTGTTTCTGCACCCTTCTCACCATTCAATAGCAAAATTGATTCTTTTAAAAATAAATATTTTCCCGAATATATTTTTATTAATTATTCATGAATTTCATATGCTTACCCTCCTACACTTGTTCATCTAGCATGTTTCAAGGACTCACCTATGTTGTGATAGATAGCATTTCAATACTTTTTATTAATAATTTTATATAAGCATTTGCATATCCATCAGCTGATAGACAGTGGCAAAGAACTTTGTATTTCAATGGTGTAAGCCTATTAATATATTCAATTGAAAAAAAGAGTATCTTTAACAAATTTTGTTGACATAACTGGATGACAGGGTGTAGAAAAATTCAAACAGATTCAAGCATATCACTCTGCACAAAACTCAAATCCATGTGGATCAAAGACCTCAACATAAATTCATCTATACTGAAGTTGATAGAAGAGAAAGTGTGAAATATCCTCCAACCCATTGACATCAGTGACCACTTCCTAAATATAACACCAGTAGCACAGCCACTAACAACAATAATCAATAAGTGGGACCTCCTGAAACTGAGAAGTTTCTGTAAAGCCAAGGACAGTGTCACTAGGACAAAATGACAACCTACAGAATGGGAAAAGATTTTCACCAACCCTACAAGTGACAGAGGACTGATCTCTAAATATATAGAAAACTCATAAAACCAGAGTCCAAAACCCCGAATAACCCAATAAAAAATGGAGTTCAGAACTAACAAGGGAATTCTCAGCAGAAGAATTAGAAATGGCTGATAGGTATTTGACAAAATGCTCAACATCTTTAGCCATCAGAGAAATGCAAATCGAAACTACTTTGAGATACCACCTTACACCTGTCAGAATGGCTAAGATCAAAAACACAGATGTCAGTCTATGCTGGATAGGTTGCAGAGCAAGGGGAATACACCACCATTGTTGGTGGAAATGCAAATTGTTTCAGCCACTCTGGAATGCAGTATGGTGATTTCTCAGAAAACTGGGAATCACTCTTCCCAAGGATTCAGCAATACCACTATTGGGCATATAACCAAAAGACGCACATTCATATCCCCAAATCATTAACTCAACTATGTTCCCAGAAGCATTATCTTTAATAGCAAGAAATGGAAGCAACCTAGATGCCCCTCAAATGACGAATGGATTAACAAACTGTTTTACATCTACATAATGGAGTACAACTCAACAGTAAGAAAAAATGATATACTAAAATTAACAGGCAAATGGATGGATTTTGAGAATATTCTCCTGAGCAAGATCTCACAAATCCATAAAGAGACGCAGAGGATGTACTTAACCATTAGTGGACTTTAAGCAAAAACCTTCTTACATCACTGAATGATGATTGGTGAATAAAGCAATTTAAAACATGCACACACAAACACACACACAATAAAAAAATCTTCTTGTTTGACTCTAGAGGGGTTGCTTATCAGAAATATGTGTTGGCCATAGTGCATCCATGGGCATTAGCTCTGATGTACTATGCTTTCTTCATTTGTAGCTGAGCTTAACCTGGTTGAGGAGCTTTAGATTTTATCTTTTATATTTTATGTATTTTATAGAAAAGAGAAGTTTTGTTACTGTATGGGATTTTTTTTTCTATCCTGAATGTTTTGCTTTTTCATATAAAGTTTGATATTGATCTTCAAAAAAACAATAAAAAATGGTTGTAAGAGGACAAAAATAAGTTAAATATCCAAATTTCTAATTTTCAACACAATTCTAATATTTTGAATAGTTAAAGAGCTCTGTGGGGAGGAGGTATTTTTATAGCTTTAATCCTGATAATTACATACCTTGGTCTTCACAGAATACCACAGAATCTGTTGCTTATATAGCAAATTAAACAACAAGAAAACATGTAATGTTCTGTGTTTGATGATAATTTCTTCTGTTACCTTGAAACTTCGTGAAGTGATCCAATATCTTCACAGTAACCATACAGACAACTAAAACAAATAAAACTATGCAAGTAATAGAACACTGGTACTCCATGAAGTAATGATTCATTTTTGAAGCTTTCTTGAACTCAGTTTTTTTATTTTAGTTGAGTATGTGTTCTATTATCCTCTTTTCCTGATAAAATGCTTTTAATTCTATACAACTTGATTCAATTGCCACCAATAGTTGTACTACAAGGTCAAAAGGTGTAATACAAATTGAAAAATGACAGAAGCTGTGAAACTCTAAAGATACCATGGAATTCTAAATACAAAGACAGACAATCAGGTCAAAGTAGTTTCTGCTATGTTTTTCCTCTAACAATACTTCCCAGAAAATCTTCCATAATACTTCCAATGAAAAGAATATTTATTGATAACTTTATACTTCAGAATATATGTCTAGAATATATGTCAGAATATAAAGAATATAAGGAACATTTTCACTAGCATAATAGAAAGTAAAGAAATGTAAATATTACAAGATAACAATTGTTCCATAAAAATATACTTAAAATGACTTATGGAAAGAACTTCAACTTATAGTGAACTTAATGGATGTTAACATTAGTCTCTCAAAACCAAGGGCATGGAGGAGAAGGCCACTGTGTCATTTCCATTTTGGTAGTAGGTATTTATTAAGAGAATTTTATCTCATCACACCATAAAGTAACCACTTTGAATATTTTCCTTCGTTATATGCGTATTCTTTCTTCTGGAGCAATGAGTTTCATAATGACTTGTTTCTAATATGTTGGAGGAACATAGCCAGCTAACTTGGATTCAGCCAAGGTTGCCCTGTTTTGGGCAATGTGCATAGGTATGTGCACTAGCAGTTTCCTGCTGAATCAACTTGGAGTATTCTGCTGGGCCTGGTGACTGGTGATATATGATCATTGAGATCCTGGAGGCTTATGAAAGACAACACAGCTAGGGGAGTCCCCAGCTTCCAATTGAAAATTGGGAGGGGATATATAGGTTTGTCCCATACTGAATTTAAAAAGTCTGCCCTTTGCTTTTCACCTGACTTCTGGTGCCTATGTAGCCAACACCGTGCCTTCTCACACTCTCCCACAAGGGGTGGCCAGAGAAAACTCCCCCATAATGCTAGTATATCATGTACTTTTTACATATTTACTCCTATGAGCATCTCTTGTCCCTGCTACCTCTTCTCTTTTACCCTTCTCCTTCCTTTTCCTAAATAGTCCTGCTCCTATTTTTACATCAAGTTTATATGTATAGATATGTTCATATATATTACATATACATATTCTATATTCCACATATGATTTAAAACCTAAGATATTTATCTTTGTGAGTCTACTTTATTTTACTTGATACTATTACTTCTAGTTAAATGCATTTTTCTATAATGACATCATTCAGTTCTTTATAATGAAAAAATTTGAAAATATATTTATAATTCTTTTCCTTTATTATTTATTTGTTAAGGGATACCTAGGCTGATTCTGTCAATTGTAAATAGTGACAATTGCAAATAGCGCCACAATATCATGGGTGTAGAGGTATTTTTATACATTTTGACTTAAACTAATCATCTTCCTTAGTAAGAAGGCTCATATTCAAGTTTACAGACAGAATGATACATGATTTACCAATATTATTTTATTTGGAAGTTAACTACTTGGTTTTATGCACTTGGCAATTTATGTATGTATATTCATGTGTTTACACACATGTATATACATACATTATAAAGTCTAATCTATTGCTTCAAACTAGCTTAAAATAATGCTATTTAGACCTCTATATGTATCTGGGGCCATATAATATTAAAGTAACAGATAAATGAGAGGAAATTTATTAGTGTTATAAACTGGTGATGATGCCAATTGAAGTTTTTGTAAAAAGTATTGTCACTTTTATTAAGTGACAGCAATCTAAAGTCAAATCTTAACTAAATTGACAAAATTGGTTTATCAGAAAAAGTAAGCAAATGACATTATAATCTCTTTTAGAGAATAATCATGTCTGACTTATTTCTGAATTATCATTGAGTACCATATTGATATATAGCATGTAGCTCAATTATATATGTTGTGCACTTAATTAAAGAAATAAAGTATTCTATTCAGTAAGAATAGCAATATCAGTGTTAAGGCTGGCACAGACTAATGTGTTGGAAAAACTTAATATAATACTAGTTGTTCTATTGAACTGAAAAACTTAATCTCTTTTTCCAGGACTTCTTACAAAAGAGATGTTTACTTTGCTTCAGAATGATGCGTGGCTCATTTTGCAGATAGCAATTTCTATAGGAATAAACTAAAAATACCCATTTTCTCTAATAGTTTTCTGTTGTTGGTTTTCAGTCATTTGTCAATTCTATTTCAACTGTATATTTTTACCTGATAATTCCTATACATTATAATTTGTGAGACAAATTTTAATAAAAAATAATGTACAGTGCCAAGATAATATTTTATATGGTTTGAGGCGAACTCTGAAGAAAACACAATAATGTCATGAAGATTTATATTTCAAATATCCAGCACCCAGATACCATAAAGCTCTGATCCTGGGATGTCCCCTTTAAGAATGTTTTAAATGACAATTCTTGAAAATGCTAGTGTAACTCAAACCCCAGAGCAAAAATCATTTTTTTTTGTACTAAGTTCCTAACAATAGCAAGTCTAAGAAGAACCAAGACAGATTGTAAGATGAAGAAATATCCCTTTTTCAGGTAAAAATAAAGCTATATTCCCATGACTCCCAGGCACAATAAGAAACTATAACTCATAGTTTAGGGTAATGATACAAAAATTAAAATATGTTGTTTTGTATTTAGCTCTAGTGAACATTTTTGTTATACTTTTTGTTCTCTGGGTCCAAGAGTTCTACAAGTTTTATGCTTTGATAGTGGAACATTGATGATTGCTTTAATTATGGGAGTTAACTTAGGAGATGCTTAGCATGAATTACATTTTGAAGGTTAAAACCCCCTAAAATTAGGTTTTGTTTATTTTAATTAGGATGAAAAAATTAGGAGCAGGACTAGGGGATGATTTCTCCCTGTTAACTCTGAGGAACACCTGCTAAAAACAGCAGGCATGTTATGGCTGCTCTCTAAAATGAGCATAGGTCAAACACATAATATGTTCTGTTCAGGGATTTAGAGTGGCATATGCTGCACTAGTTTCTACCTCATGGCAAGGAGAAATTTATCCTTGCAGTGATACAAAGCCTTCATTCTCCCACAGGTTTTAGCCATCTATCTCAAAATTATATGTGAATGGTCACAACAGACTTCATAGAAAAAGGCATGGTAACTTAGAATAAATTCAAGACCATGAGTTACTGAACTTAATTACCTGTCTGATGCTCAGCAAAATATACTATCTACATATGAAAGTTTTCATCTTGAACTATGTGAATTTATAGCAACATTCCGGTCATAACTCTGTACATTAGTTACAGCCTCAATAATAATGTACTGTACAAACTGGCAGTGCTTGAATTCATTTTGGCATACATACAAAGATATTTTACTTATGAAAGATGATATATACACTCAAATACATTCAAATAGGTTAAAAGAATGAAAAATATAGAGATTTTAGCTAAAAATTAAAGTGTATAACATCTTTAAACTTGTAATATATTACTATTCAAAGCATGGCTGACTAAAGTACAAAAGAAGAAAAGCAGGTTTTCCTAGTTTATTTTTAATTGATGTGATAAACACCATTATAAAAAGCAACTTTCGAAGGAAAAGATATGTTTTCTGTTATATCTTAAAATTTATCATAAGGAAAGTCAGGTCAGGAAATCAAAGAAGGAATGGGGGGAGCAGGAACTAAAGGAAATGCCATGGAAGAATGTTGCTTACTGGCTTGTTCTCAACTAGATGCTTCCTCTCAACTGGATTCCTCAGCTT
This sequence comes from Sigmodon hispidus, assembly GCA_004025045.1. Lineage (NCBI taxonomy): Eukaryota > Metazoa > Chordata > Mammalia > Rodentia > Cricetidae > Sigmodon > Sigmodon hispidus. Next base: position 35,024 of record PVIH01006363.1, read on the forward strand.
ATATTTCTATGCAACCCAAGGAAGCATTTTACATGGTTGGCTGGGCCCTCCTACACAGTCATTAATTATGAATACCCCACAGACTTAACTGCAGGTTAATATGATAAATGATCTTTCTCACTTGAGGTTCCTTATGGTTGTATGACTCTAGCTTGTGTCAAGATGAAAAAGACAACTATCATAGAAGTCCAGGGTATAATCTGAAAAAGACTACCCCCATCTGTCCATCTTTACCAACTGGAGCCCATGTTTCAAGGATTTTTCAACATTCCAATATAGCCTTCCATCTGGGAATCAAGTGTTCAAACATATGAACCTAGGTAGGATATTTCACCTTCAAAATGTAACCGCATTACAAATAGAAAATCTCTAATGTAATAGGTTTATATTACATGTTATATATTTATTCAAGAACATGGAAGGATTAGATAAGATTGCTATCAATTATATGATTAATCTGTGTGACATAGTAAATTTGAGGTCATCCTGTGTTATATAATATGACCTTGTTTTAAAAAACAAGAACAATCCTTCACAAAATAATATGCTAAATCTATTCAATATTTCACTATAGAGTTCTACCAAATACTTAAAATATTGACACTAATTCTAATTTAAATGTTCCAAAACATAAGATAGTGAATTTTTTCTAAACATATTCTTTTATTTATTTAGATTTTTAAGTAAATTAATAACTAAATTTATTACCAGTCATATGGTAGAAGAATACTAGAATTACTACAAGAAACCAGAACTTTCTACAGCCAATAAAGCTGGAGATCTTATTTAGGGAGTGGTTTTACACATTTATATATGGAAGCTTTTGAGGTGTGGGCATCTTCCTGAACATATTTAGTTTAAATGTACAGTAATGAGTATGCTCATTTTAAAGTAATACACCAAGAAGCAAAGATGGTAGTCATACTGCTGGGTAATCTTAGCTTGAAGTTAAAAGTCCCAAATGCTTAAATGAAGTCAGGAATATTTACAGACATTCATAATTGAGTCATAGCAAAATGATACTTAGGATTGATGGCAGCAAGCGTCTTCTGCTTTCTTTGTCTAAAAAAATTTTGGATGAAGCCAAAGAAAGAAAAGCATGAAAGTAAAGGAGATTTCCCAATGCTGCCTTGCCTCCCTTGGCTACCGACAGTAGAAACTGTGCTGAATAAAGAGATCACAAATGAACATAAAATGATACCATAAATATGAACAGTGTTATCTTTGGAATTTTAAACTAATAATAGACTTTACAAACCAGAGGACACAAAAATATGAAGCAAAATTTACTAACTTTAAGATACCAATATTAAGAAAATCTGACTGGTCAATTTATTCATGAACAAAGTTAACTAATAAAAGAATGGAAAATGTGCTTTTGATAGCAAAAATAAGTGATTGTTAAGATGTAGAATATTCATAATTTTCTTTTTAGCAAACTAAATGAAATGGATCAAAATAAAAAGAAATTATAAAGCAATGTCCAGTGGAGAAAAATAGATTTCTAAGAAAAATTAAAATTGATACACAGCTTTAACGATAATTTTTTCCTTTTTTATTTTATGAATGAAGTAATTTTTTTATCCATGTATCAAACTCCCTTCACCCTCCCAGTCACTCTCTTCTCCTCGTCTCCTTATTTCCTCCCCAGCAAGGACAGGAGGTTCCAAGTTCCCAAGGTAGCTTAGTTCAGCATCCACTCCAGCAAATCCACTTTCCTCATCTCAACATCAAGACTGAGTCAGGTGTTCCTCTGGAGGGAATGGGCTTCTACAAAAACAACATCATCCTAATACCAAATCTACACGTGACCACAACAAAAAAGAGAAAAAAAAACTCCAGTCTTGAATATTCATGTGAAAAATTCAAAACAACATACCTGTAAACTGAATTCAACTACACATTAAAAGATCCTGAACTATAATCAAATTAGATTAATGTTAGGAACACAAAGGCAGTTTCATATAAATAAATTTATAAAAATTGTATACATAATCAACTGAAATAAGTAAAAACACCACACTGTCTTTTGAAGAAATAGGTAAAAATAAAACTCATTTAATAAAATTCAATATCCCTTCAAGATAAAAATGTTGATCATATTAGATATAAAATGAATTTATCTTTACATAATAAAGATCATTTATAGTTAGTCAACAATTGCCAAAACATGATACTGAATAAGGGAAAGCAAGTTTGTAAGATATAGGACCAGACAAGGAAATTACTTTCATTAACTATAGTATTTCAAGTTCTGGGTATAGCAATCAGGCATCAAAAAGAAATAGCATCTAAGGGCCTAAAAAGACAGTTCAGTCAGGAAAGTGGTGAATGACAAATCAGCATGGAGTTCTGAGTCTTCCACTGAATCCTCATAAAAATTATTGGCTTACCTACATGCATCTGTAAATCCATCACTGGGCTGTTTGAGACAAGTGGATCCCTGAAGCACACTGGACATACATACTCAGTGAGCTCCAGGCCAATGAGAGAACACGTGTCACAAAAAGAAAAATGTCAGCACCTGGAGAATGACACCTGAGGCTGACCTATGATCTCTACACATCAGCATACAGTATATACACTCACAAACATACAAATACACATACAAACATATGAATACACACACATGTTCATGCACCCTGGCACATACATGAACCTATGTGTATTTTCACTAAATGGCCATGCTGCCAAACTGCTTTCTAAATATTTATGTTGATTCACATAGTTTTGTGTTACTTTAAACTTTTGTCAGAGAAGCTTCATTTTGTTTTTTGTAGTGATTAACGTACAGAATTATAACTAGCCAAAGTATTGAAACTAAGTTACTGTGAGCGAATAACCATTGGTGCATTATCTATATCTGTCTATCTCCATCTAAGACATTCAGAACATCACAGAATAGGAAGTATAAAGAATGTAAGAGCCATAGAATGTGGAGGAAAACTGTGAAATGCTGTTTTCTAGATTTGACATTGTTGTTGTACATACTAAGTCACAGAAATTGATGTTGTCAGCATAAGACCTAGATCACACCAGAAAAATCAGCAGCATGGGAGAGAAAGAGAATGCTGAGGCCCCACATCTAGTGAACCTATTGAGAATTAGAGGCTGCTAAGAATGGGGTGGGAGGAGTCAGTTTTCATTGGTGTTTTCTCTGCCAGTAGGTTACTCATGTGCCAGTAGATAGCCATACATACATTTGCACATGGTCAGCACTAATTAGACTCAAGTGAATAATAATAATAATAATAATAATAATAATAATAAGATATAAATTTAGTGGGGCTTCAATGGGGTTGAAGAAAGGTCACCAGAGAGGAGCTAAAAAAGAGAAAATAAAATTTAGAAAGTTATTTAATTATATTGAATTAGAAACATATTAAAGTTATTATGATGGTAATGGTGACAAAAGATGACATAAAGAACATGACACAGAAAGTTGGATCCTAGGGAGTGTTGGAAAACTGTAGTGCATGGAGGATATAATAAAATTATATTAGATAGTTAAATGAAATTTTCAAAAATGAATATAAAGTATTATAAAGAATAATAGTAAACATGATCATTTTAGATTAAATAACAACAGAATATATATCATGTATGCTTTATCGTATGTTTTAATGGTTATTATCATTTACCTAAACAAATAAAATGCATATACTCAATTAACATAATTTTAAAAACATACTCCAGGGAAAGAATTCAGTGCATAAAAGCAATTCCCACCCAAACCTGAGGCCCCAAGTTTAATACACAGATTAATCATCAAAGCTAAATGTAGTGGCATGTATCTGTAATCCCAGCACACTTTTAGGAAGGATGGGATGTGAAGACTGAATTGCAGCAGCAGAAATGAGAGAAAATAAGCATCAACAAGATGCAAGGTGACAACCCACTCCTAAAAGTTGTCTTCTGATCTTTTTTTTTTATTTTTTACTAAACATATATAGCTGTTTATTTTCTCTCTTTCTTTTTTAAATTTACTTTTTTTTAAAAAAAGTTTTTTTTCTCATGAATCCCTCTGTTTGCCCATCCATCCCTCTTCCCAATTCCTTCCAATCTACCTTCAATCTTTCCCCACTCCTACCCTCCCATTCTCCCCCACCCCCGAAAAGGGCAAGAAGTCCCAAGGCGGGTCAGCTTCATTATCCACTCCAGGCAGGTCCGATTTACTCATCCTAATGTCATGACTTGGTTATGCGTTCCTCTGGAGGGAATGGGCTCCAAGGTGCCAGTCCATGCACAGAAACACAATCTGATCTCTTCCTCTAGGCTCTACATTTGGTCCATGTCAATAGACAGTTGCCTATCCTTAGAGGGCCTACTTCCTTTCCCCGATGGTTCCCTGGTGGCTGTTCTGGATTCAATGAGCTCCACAGAGCTCCAGCCATCCATCTCGGTGGGACTTTTCCTTACATGTGCATGGTGGCACACAGAAATAAATAAAGAATTGATAAGAAAATTTTCTTCCTTTGCTTTGTTCCTGATATGGACAACAACCCAATAAGACAACATACTACTTAATGATAATTGGTTAACTGAGATCAAGAAGGAATTTTTTTAAAAAAAAAAAAAACCACTAGAGTTAAATAAAATAAAATTAAAATCTGTAAGGCCTGAAGAAGTCACTTCTAAGAGAAAAAATTTTATTACAAAGAGCCTACATAAATAATGGGGTGATTTCCAATTAGTAATTCAGTGATAAATCTAAAAATCTTGGAGAAAAAAACAAATTTAATCCTCCAAACAGTAAATGGAAAGAAGCAGTCAAAATCAGGGCTAAAAGTAACAAAATAGAAACAAACAATGTAATACGAAGTATAAATGAAATTAAGAGTTTGAAAAATAAACAAGATTTACAAACCCCTAGCCAAATTAAGCAACAGAAAGAGTAAAATTAAAGTAGAACTGAGAAGGGAAACATTGTAACCGATTGCAGCGAAGTGTGTTGAGTAATAAGGACATAATTTATTATTCTTAATGCCAATTGAAAAATCACAAGGAAATGAACAAATTTCTAGATGCATACATTCAAATATTAAATTAAAATAAATTATTTAAACAGAGCAATATCAAATAGGAAAGCTCAAGTTTGCAGATTACAGATGTTACCAACAGATGGAAAGATAAGAAAACATCATATATGTACACAATGAAATATTACTAAGCTGTGAAGAAATATTAAATCATGAAATTTGCAGATAAATTAATTAGAATCAATTATACTGAGTGAGATACCTCAGACCTTGAAAGAAAAATGCAGTATCTCTCAAATGCAAATCTTATGTTCAAATATATTTGTATTTTCCTTGGAGAACAGAATCTAGAGTGGGTCCTTTTTGATGGGAGACATATTAAAAAACAGGGGATTGTAAATTATATTTTTGGTAAATGGAAAATTGTGAGGTGAGTAATGGAGTGGAGAGGCTTAAGTAGGGAGAAGTGTGAGAGAATGGGGAAAAATCACGGAAGGGTAATCTCAAAGGAAGCGAGTATGAGAAGTCAAATAGAAGCCAAGACAACCCTGAAAATATAAGTCGGATTAGTAGAACACATGTGAACTGAAATAAGAAAAATGTCAAGTGTTAATTATGTGTGAATACAACAAGGCATGGAGTGAAGGGATAATGGGAAGGTTAGTGACAATGATGTAAGAAAAAGCTTTATGGAAACCTACTAGTTCATAAAATGATTTCCAAAACAACATTAAAAACATTCAAAGAGGATAGGATAGGGCTTATGAGGAAAATTCCCACAATGTTGGCTGGCTGGAGTTCTGGGGAGCTCCCTGAATTACGGACAGCCATTGGGGAACCATCAGGAAAAGGAACTAGGCCCTCCAAGGACAGGCAACTGTCCACTGACATGGGCAGTATGTGGAACCTCAAGGGGAGAGATCAAACTGTTTCTGTGCATAGACCAGCACTTTGGAGCCCATTCCCTCCAGAGGAACATCTACCTCAGTCATGAGATTAGGATCAGGAATTTGGACCTGCCTTGAGTGGATGCTGGGCTGATCCACCTTGGGACTTCTTGCCCTTTTGGTACAGGGGATGGGGAGATGGGGAGGAGGGAGGTTGAAGGCTGACTGGGAGGGACTGGGAGGGGAAGGGAGAGAGGGCAAGGGGATACATGGAAAAATAAGGACTTTATTTTATAAATAAAAATAAATAAATAAAAGAAAAAGTGTTCAATCATAATTTTCTTACACAAATGGATAATGACACTCCCAGAATACATGGATTACTAAATGAATACTTCAGTGGAAGGCATGGGATGCCGTTCAATGGTTTATTGCTAATGCAGGCTCCAGAGATCTCAAAAACAACACAGACTATTGCAATTTTCCTTGTTTAATTAACATAACACTATAGAACCCTGTTTCTGAAGATAGCACAACTTTGGCTCTACAAAATAAATAAATAAATCTCAAAATGACCAGGATACTGCCTTCCTGCTGGCTATATTTTATAATTCCAGAAGGTAATATGAAATCTATTTTCAGCAAAATGATATCATGGTCTCATCCAGCACTAAACACTGCATGCTGACAGACTAACTGACAAGGCAAGATATGTCTCCAGGTGCAGTAGGAGCATAGCTATTGTGAAGTAACTAACTCCTTTATGATTGGATTTAAGTTTTACTCCTCAGAATGGAATTTCATGGCTGGTACTACAATCCTTATCAAAAGCCCTGGATTTTGGAAGGTCATTGACCCTAATGTAAAACTTATTATTACCTTGCTAAATAGTCATTCTCTCAAATTGTCATCTAAATATTTATGTATATATATGCAAATACAGCTATATCTACAGATATATGCTTATACCTATTATCTTAGTATTCATGCTGTCAAATTGTGTTCTAAACATTTATGCTTATATGTATATATGCAATTATATGCTTATACATATATATGTATCTAAATATTTAAACATATATACCTGTACCTATATACTTACACATATACACATATATATATTTACATATACAGTCATGGAGTGACAACAATTAATGAAAAAAAGGCCACTTATTTGAAAGAGTGCAAGGAGGAATATATGGGAGGGTTGGAAGCATAGAAAGGGGAGCGGAAAGTGTTGTAAACATGTCTTCAAAAATAAAAGTAAAAAGTAAGTAATAAAATAAATTTTGGTAGTAATATAGCTTTTCACAAGACTTTCTAACAGTATATGTCAGAATCCTCAGTCTCAATTGAAATTTATTATTCTTCAGATTACTAGCACTAAAGTTAATTCTTTTTTTAGGCTTTTTTCTTTATTTATTTTGTATTTATCAAGAAAAACAGTAAAAATGAATTTAAAATGCTGAGAAATTAGCAATAACTATAAAGAAGATAAAAATCATAAGCATGACTTATCACCTGGAAACAATCTCGATGTTCCTCAACTGAAGAATGGATTAACAAACTGTGGTACATCTACACAATGGAGTACTACTCAGCAGTAAGAAAAAATGATATCCTAAAATTCGCAGGCAAATGGATGGATTTGGAGAATATTCTCCTGAGTGAGGTATCACAAATCCAAAAAGATAAGCAAGGGATGTACTCACTCATTAGTGGTCTCTAAACAAACAAACAAGAAAAAAAGCCAAGCATGCCCAAGCGGCAAACCACAACCACGGAACAGCTTGGGATCAGAAACACCCTGGACTAACTCCTTGGATCCCACTCCCCCTACAGGAACATCTGACTCATTCTTGAGGGAGGGGGGACAAAACTGGATTTGCCAGGAGTGGAGACTGATCCAAGCATTATTGGGTCAGTGGGAGCATAGGACTGTCTGCTGCCTGCCCAGGGAGGGGATGGGGAGTTGCGGAGAAGAAAAAATGGCCTGATGTGGTGGGAGGGGGAAGGGACCTTGAATAAGTTAATTCTATACGTCAGTTGCATGAGAGTTTCCAGAAACATTACTGTCTTCAGCTCTCATACTATAGTGGAGTCATTTTTAAAGCATAATTTCTACTTAGTCTTCAAAAATTTATCACACTTTTCACTCTTAAATCCACATTTATCTTAAATATAACATTTATAATGCTCACAAGTTAACTCAAGTTAAATATGTTCTTAATTAAAATAGAATTGTACCACTCTTCCCACTCTCTTTCCTCTTTCCAACCCCCTATCTAGCTACTCCCCCTCAAATTTCTCACATGGCTCCCACACTCTCAAGTTGATAGATAGCTTCTTTTTCTTTGATTATGTTTATTACATACACATTTGTGTGTGTGTGTGTGTGTGTGTGTGTGTGTGTATTTATGTGTGTTAATATATATACTCAACCTACCTTCTAGGTGTTTTTTATTGTTTATGTGTATATAAACATTTCGAGGTTAAGCATTCTGCATTTGACAACCAGTAAGAAGGTCCATTCCTGGGAGAGACTGATTGATGTTATAATTGTAGTGCTGTTAATTCCATTTAAAAAAATTCTCATTATAGGTACTAAGTGGAAAATATGTTTATCCATAAACAAACAATCAAATTTTTACTCTTCTCAAGGTCATTTTCCAGTGTGTATTATGAACACTTTTTGTTGTAGGTGTTGTAATTGATTATGTACAGTCTCTAGTCAACAATTTATGTTAGTTTGTTTATGACCTTGACTTCCATTTCCACTAACAGTTTTCACTCATGAACTTTCATTTTCTAGGAAATGTGTTGAGATATTGCTTTTAAGTCTTCCCCAGGAATGAGTCCCATTACTGGTTGTCCAATACCAAGTGATCTGTGTACAAATATATACAATACTAATAGAAACCAAAGGTTTTATTTAAAGATTTATTTGTACGTTTGTGTGTGCACAACAATAACTATAGAAAAAAGGTGATCTAATTTCCCAACACAGCTGATCCTGAAAATCCCTCACCAGATTCTATCCAAGTAAGACAATGATTTGATCCACCATCCCAGGCACACTCCTAATCCAATTGATATATCCCATACTCCAGGCTTGGAACAGGAGGTACATCTTGTACACTTGTCCAGTGCCTAGTGTTCACCAAACTTCTTTATATCAAAGCCATTTCCAACCTCTAGGCTAAATCCAGTCTCCATAACCTGTGCTCTACTTTAACCTTTTTTGTCGATATCAGACACAAAATAAACAAAAAGAATTCTATATGTCCTGATCTTGTTGCAAAATCCAAACAATGTGAAAGATCAAGGAATTCAAAAACTCAATACACCAACTAGAAAACTCAAAGCCCTGCAAGTAGAATAGATCACGCAGAAGACAGACCATTTGGATCTATAGCTATCCTAGACCAAATAAGGAAAAAATATGAAAACATTTTTTAAAACACAAGAAAATAATATTCAGAAAATGTGAGATACCATGAAAAGACAAAACATTCAAATTTTAATGGATGAGAATCCAAAATTAGTGGCATAGATCAGATATTCAACATGATCATAGAAGAAAACATCCCTAAGTTAATGAAAGGTATGCCCATATACATATAAGAAGCACATAGAACACACCCACACACACACACACACACACACACACACATACACACACATAAATATAAGACTAGAAAAAATTTCCTGTAGTATATCATAGTTAGAATACTAATTACACAAAAATAAAACATACAGAAAACTATATAATAATATAAATTATATATTAAATTTAAATTTTAAGTAAAAACTATAAGAATAATTGATGGTTTCTGAACTGAAACTTTGAAAGCCAGAATACCTTGGACCAATGCACTCCAAGTCCTAAAAGAACATGACTTCCAACCTAAACTACAGTACACAACAAAAGTGTCTGCCATGGTTGGAGGAGAAGGAAAAACTTTTCATGATGCAAACAGGCTACTCTACCAAATTTTTATCTATGAGACATAAGGCAGAAAATAGGTTAAGTCTTTGTGAGCTATAAATTTGATAGAAGATTAAGGTCTACAATGTATAACTAGCAAAAACAAAGCAAACAACAACAAACCCCACAAATGGTTATCAAAGTAAATGACCCACTTAAACTGAAATCTGAATATAGAGTGTCAAAAGAAAAAAAATAAAATTGGCTTTAAATAATCTCAAAATAATATTCAGCATCTCTACCATCTAGGAAAATGTGGATCAAAATATCTTTGAAATTTTATCTTATCCCAGTCAGAGTAGTAAACATTAACAAAACATCTGAATAAAAAGTTTCTAGGAAGTATCCAGGAGGAAAAACCCCTTTTTAATTGTTGGGTTACAAACTGCAACAGCCCCTCTCATACTGTGTGAGTTAACATGAACCCTGAAGGGCATGATCTCTCTCATCTGCAGGACCTAGCTCCAAATCGTCAGATTGGAGAATGTGGAGCAAGAGAGAGGGGAATAGCAGTATATAAGTGATTTGACTGAAAAACTTGGGAAAATCGGGAAAGGTGTTTTAATAAAGAAGGAAAAGAAAGTCAATACTGCAAAGATGTATAAAAAAGTCAAAAGGTATATGGAAGTAGGACATTAAAGGGGAAAGCAATGTGATTATATTTTAATTTTTAAAATGTAAAAAGAAAACAAAAGGAGGCCAGGAATTTGAAATGGGGGGGGGAGAGGGAGAAATGACACAGGGAATTAAAATAAATTTAATTTTATAGGAAAGGAAGAAACTATGAATTCAGAAAAGATGTGTACCAGAGGTCCAGGGGAGATTGGAAGAATGAGTGGCAGTCATGAAATAAATATATTTTATAAATATATGAAGCATAATGAAATCTAATAATCTTTGAAAATGCCTGAAAGCCACACAAATTCTTGCTGCTTAACAAATTATCTCACAAATCCTACTAATCCTACTAAAAATTTGCTAAAAAAATGGGGAAACTGTATTTCCTACTTTGGGATCATAAACACTCAGCACAGATAAAGCCATGTTTAAGAACTTTGATAGAAGAGTTATGCTAAACTATGAGTTTGATTTGTTAATTTGTCGAGACAAATTAATCAATTTAACTAAACTCTACCACAGAAACAATTTCTTTTTCTAAGTGACCACAGCATTACCACACAATTGTTTTTCAACTACTGTAATGAATTGTTTCTGAGTAATGAAGCAATCTCTAGTAGCTGATCTGATTGAATAGTCTAGGCAGTCCAACTGTAGCCTTTGTACATTCTTTGAGGTAGAATTGAGAAGACAGAATTTATATAGTACCTTATATAATAATTTTATGTAATGTATAGGCCCATGCCTGATGAGTATGCTTTCCAATCTAAACTAATAGTTACTGTTTTGTTCTTATGAATCCCAACATGTTGTATCTGCTCTTTTATTCTGACATGCCTATTTTTTATACTTTGAAGTTTGCTTAGATATTATATCATAAGATACTATGTAGCCACGTTAACAGATTTCATTAGGATTATGCTCAGTCAGCTGCTATACCAACTGCTTTTCTAGTTTCTATTTCCCAGTACTCAAATAGATGTTCACACTTTCTGTAACTCCAGTTCCAGAAGATCCAACATGATAGTCTAACGTCTGTGGGCACCAGATACTCATGTGTCACAGAGAAACATATGTCAAATTCCCATACATATAAAATTAAATTTTAAAAAGATATCCTTAGGCTTCTAGGAAAAAAATTCTTTATACCCTTTGAAATGGTAATAATTACACATAGATATCATGGTGGAATACTGTGTGAAATATTAGTTTGGGATATGTTTCATTTGTTTCTGCTGTGGACTATTTGTCTAATGATGTAAAGATTCATCATATTCTTTTATATTGCATTTGCTTAACTGTCAAGTTGTGTTGCTTTGCCTGTTTAAAATATCTTCTAGGTCTAACAAAGAGGTTAATATGGTCAATAGACAGGCAAGAAAGAGAGATAGGTTGGGCTGTCACGTGGAGAGAATAAATAGAAGGAGAAATCTAGGATTGAAAGAAGTAGGAACAAGAAAAGCAGGAGAGCAGACGCCAAAAGCCACCCACTCACTCATACAGCCAACTAGAAAGTAAGAAGTAAAGAAACTTATATAGAATAGAGAAAGGTAAAAGCCAAGAGGCAAAAGGTAGATGGGATAATTTAAATTTTTTTAAAAAACTGGGTATTCATCCAGTAACTGGGCTGAACTTCAGGTGTGTAGTTGAAGAGTAAGGAGGGTCAAAAGCATCACTGAGAAACACACAAAGACAGCTGACATGAGCTGCTGGGATCTAATGAACTCTGAAACTATAGCTAGGGGCCTGCATGGGACTGACCTAGGCCCTCTGCATGTGTATGACAGTTGAGTAGCTTGGTCCATTTGTGAGGGTCCTAGCACTGGGACCAGGAACTGACCCTGGAGCATGAAGTGACTTTTTGTATCCTATTCCTCAAGATGTGATACCTCACTCAGCCTTGATGCAGGGGGAGGAGCTTGATTCTGTCTCAACTTGATATGTCATGCTTTGTTGACTCTCATGCGTTTGCCTGCCCCTTTCTGAATGGAATTGGAGGAGTAGAGGAGAAAGGTGGTAGATCATAGTGAGGGAGAGGGAATAGAAAAAGAGGAGGAAGGGCAAACTGTGGTTGTTATAACAGTAAAAGAAGTGAAAAAGTAATAAAAAAAAATCTGGCTAGAAATAAACCAAGTGAAGTCTGGGCATTCATAAGGAAGAAAAAGTCTCTGTATTTACTTGGGAGATGGGTGGCAGGCCTCCAAAGGGTAAATAAAAAGTCTAGTTATGGTATACAGAGGACACATAAGCATTGAGTGTTTAAACAAAACTCAAAACTAGGACTGACCATTTCACAAATGTAAAACTTTGAGTATCTTGGTTTTCCACAAAAACTAGATGGTAAGCCTCTAATCTGAAAACATAACAATTTTTTAAGACATAAAGAGACCCAGCTGGAACATACCAGAAAACTTCTCCCTAGAAGATGCTATGCAGGCTACTGTGGGGGGAAGCAATCAATGGCATCACTCAGTAGTGAACTCTACATGCTATAATATTTATCTGTCGGGTGAGATTTGCCCACTGAATAAAAGGTGGCACAAAGATTATCCTGTTAAGCAATTGCTTTTAGATTGATTTGAGGCCTGTTACACTGGAAATTTAAGTCTTTGACCAGCTGTAAATCTGATCCAAACTCAAAGCTCAGAAGCTCATAGGTCCTAAGCTATATAAAAATGTTATAAAACTGTATTCTAAATGTATGTGTTTATATATTTAGATTAGTGCTATCTTCATCCTTGACCAGAGAAGCTTCTCTATGTAGTAATCAGCAATTAATTCAGAGATTCATAACTGGTTAATGTCCTCAGAATAGTTGACTAATGGGTACTCAGATGACTAAATGATGCAACTATGTCTGCCTTAATCAGGGATCAGAGAGCACTGTGGAAGAAGGGAGACAAAAGATGTAAACTGTAGTTAACTGAGTAGAATATTATAAAATATTGTCTTCTGAACATGATACTGTTATTGCACTCACAAATTAACTATTGTTACAGTTACCTTCAAAAGAACAGCCCAAAATCAATCTAACAAACTCAGTTAAATTTCCAATAATCACAACACTAATTAGATTCAGTGTATTACAAAAGCAAAAATAAGACAGCAAGGAGAAATGATAACATAAGGAGAGTTTTGGTACACATGATCAGAATACACTATTTACATATAAATACATATATATAAATTTCAAAACAAAAATTATATATTATTAAAACTTTTTGAGCAAGTTGCTTAATTTTCTTAAAATTCAGACGTCAATCTTTAAATTGGGATGAACTGACAATGGCATTCTTGGATTGTTGCTGTGATAGATAAGTAAAAGTATATGGTGTAAGAAAAATGGTTAGTAATTCATGATTCTATTCCTTGCCATTGTTTGTTTTCAATAAATATATAAAAAAGAATATTGTAAAATTTCTATTTTTAAAGTTGTATGATTTCTAAACACTCTAAAAAGCAATGCACATAATTGCCTCTTGATAATAGAGGCTGAAATTTTATAATTGGCTATGAACAATACACTACCTGTATTTGATACTAAGCTCAATCACAATGAAACATACCCAACACAACTTTATTATTTGCTGAGATTCTAGTAGTGAAGCAATGTTCCTGTTCCTTGTGGTTTCTGTAATCTCCTTTTTCATTGAATGGTTCTGGCAGAAATGATGCTCTCCTGAAGTTCTAATCCCCATGAAGAAGCATGTTACAAAGTCTAATAAATAAATAACCATTCAGCTATGCTTCTTTGGTTTTCAGTTCTCTAAATTCAGACAGTAACTGTAATTGAAATCTAATTGGCAGAGGAACAAGAAAATGTAGGAAATTTCTGTGGCAAGTTAATTCCAAAACTGCATAGCTATGTACAAAATGCTTTAGATCTCATAGAAGATTAATCACTGTACAAAGAATATATGTCATTGAATGTTTTGAACATCTTCAGAAAATAACACAGCCATACAGGAACTGGTGCATGGAAAAAATAAGACTTAACCAACAACAGAAAAACATATAGTTGGGATCTAATTACTTATGATTTTTCTGCTTTCATATTCACCTGATTAAAAAAAACTGAAAATTTGTCCGGACTATCTTTTCAGGGACACTTATATATTAGACAACTTGGGAGGATAAAGATACTTTACTCTTCAAGAACATTTAAGAAAAGTTGTTTACTTGCAAAACAATAAAGAAAATGACTTCATCCAGTACAAATTGTCAGGGAAGTAACATATTGGAGTTTTCTAAACCCAGAGATTTTTCTCTGTGAAGTACACTACTACATGGGCACCAGATGCTACTTTATCTAACATGACTCCTATGGCATACCAAGAGCAAAGGAGAGAGTTCCAAATACAATCATGCTGTCCTAAATCATCAGTAATAAGTTCTTTGTCTCTAACAAGAATCTCATGCTTTCTTTTAGCTTCCATGAAACTGTTATCAAGGAATATATAAACTTGAAAATAGAATTAAGTCTTAGAAACTTCACTGTAGAACAATCCTATGCACTATGAGAATATATGTCACTGCAATAGTTTTAATAAAGAAACTGCAGGTGAATAGATTCTGGCAACTAGACTACCTGTCCAGAGAGTCCCATCCAGGACCAGGGTCAATCCAAGGGTCTGATTTCAGACTCTCCCTAGCAGACAGGAGCTAGTGTTTGGGTGTGAGGGGCTCCTCCATCCACACCTAAAAAAGGGGACCTTGCACAGCTGGGCCCTACCTCCAAGGCAAACTGCTTAATCACAGAAGGACTGAGGCCATGAAATTCAGACTCCTGCCCATAGCAGAGTCAGAGAACATGCAGACCACTTGTACAGAGGAAACAGGAGACACACAAGCTCTCTTGCTACTACTGACTAGTAGCTGACTAATCATGAACCACCGAAGCCATGGGCAGACATCAGTGCAAAAATACATATAACAATATAAAGAACAACAAGGCAACACCAGAAGAAACTTGTGATTCTACAACTACAAGACTGGAACAGAGCAATGAAGAGAAAACAGAAGGAAACATTTGCAAAAACACTTTTATGAAAATTATTGAAGCCTTCAAAGAAGATATAAAAAAATCCCCTTAAGGAAATTATCGTGGTACTAACCCACCAAGAAATATATGCTAACTAAGGATTTTTATTTAAAAGTTACTTACATAACAGGGATTGTTCCAGGGGAAGAGGAGAAAAAGTAGGAGAAGGATGGAGAAGCAGAGAGCAGGACCTTGGAGAGCACAAATGATCCGCACCACAGCGAGCAAGAGCAGTCCCAACCATGGAGAGCCGGAGCAATCCTAACCGCACAGAGCAGGAGTGATTCGTGGACCGATCTGCGCAGCAGAGCGAGAACAGTCCCAGCCAGCCGGTCCTTCCTCCCACATCAGTCATCCAGCGAGGCGACACTTCCGTCTTCTGGTGCAGTGCTCTTTAGTGGTTTCCCCCCAGAGGACCCACTTTGCCCGGCTCAGCACTCCAGCACGTTTTTTTTTTCCATAACTTCAGATTTCCCACTACAGGAAATAGAAAAAAATACAAACAAAATATTGGAAGAGATGAACAACGTCTAGAAAGAAAACCAAGAAAAGGTAAACCAAAAATGGAGAGAAATATTCTAACAACTAAAAACTGAAATAGAAACAATAAAAAAAAGCACAAAATAAGGCAAAGTTGGAAATAGAAAATCTGAAGAAAAGAGCTGGAACTACAGATACAAGCATAACCAACAGAATCCAAGAAATGAAAGAGAGAATCTCTGAAGTAGAAGACTCAGTAGCAGAAATAGATACATCAGTCAAAAAAATACTAAAACCAAAAGAGCCCTAATACAAAATGTCCAGGAAGTCTAGGACACAATGAATTGACCTAATCTAACAATAAAAGTTATAGAAGTAGGAGAAGAATACCAACCCAAAGACACAGATAATATATTGAATAAAATCATAGAAGGAAACTTTTCTAACTTAAAGAAGGAAATGCATATAAAGGGACAAGAAGCTAACAGAATACCAAATAGATGTGACCCCCCAAAAAAGTCTGCCCGCCACATAATAAAGACAAAAAGCATACAGAACAAAAAAAATTAAGAGCTGCAAAAGTAAAGGGCCAACTTACCTATAAAGTCAGACCCATCAGAATAAGTCCTGATCATTCAATGGAAACGATGAAAGCAAAAAGGGCTTGGTCAGAAGTCATACAGACACTAAAAGAGCATGGCTGCCAAACTAGAATACTATACCCAGCAAAATTATCAATCCCATAGATGGAGTAAACAAGATATTTCATGATGAAGTCAGACTGAAACTTTACCTATCTACCAATCCAGCCCTCCAGAAAGCATTAGAAGGAAAACTCCAAACTAAGGATGCCAGAAACATCCATGAAACCACAAACATTTAACTAACACACAGAAGAAAAGCCCAGAGAAAGGAAATACATGCAAGCCACCACCAAAAAAAAAGAAAACATCATTCAGTGATCACTAATATCCCTTAATATCAATGTACACAACTCACCTATAAAAGAACAGACACTAACAAGATGGATATAAAAACAGAAGCAATCCTTCTGCTGCATACAAGAAACACACCTCAACCACAAAGACAGACACAAGCTCAGAGTAAAGGCTTAGGAATAGATTTTCCAAGCAAATGGCCCAAAGAAACTAGCTGATATAGCCATTCTAATATCTAACAAAATATATTTTAAACTAAAATCAATTAAAAGGGACCAAGATAGACATTGCTTATTCATCACAGGAAAACTGGTCAAGAGAAGATTTCAATCCTGCATATTTATGCCCCTAATATAAGGGCATCTATCCATGTAAAAGAAACACTACTAAAGCTCAAATCCCATATCAGTTCTCATACCCTAATAGTGGGAGATTTCAATACCCCACTTTCACCCCTGGATAGGTCAACCAGACAGAGACACAACAGAGAAATAAGGAGACTAACAGAGGCTATGAGGCAAATGGATTTAATAGATATTTACAGAAGTTTCCATCCAAATTCTAAGGAAAATACATATTTCCACACACCACATGGTACATTCTCTAAAATTGACAATGTAATTGATCATAAAGAAATATCAATATATACAGATAATTTTAAAAAATCCCTTGCATCCTATCAGACCAACAAAGCCTAAAGTTAGACTTCGACATCAAAAATCACAGACAGCCTACCAACTCATGGAAACTAAACATCACTCAACTGAACCAACTCTGGGTCAAAGAAGAAATTAAGAAAGAAATCAAAGTCATCCTAGAATTTAACGGAAATGAATCCACAATATACCCAAATTTGTGGGACACAATGAAAGCAGTTTTAAGAGGAAAATTCATAGCACTAGATGTCTATCTATATGAAAAGCCTAGAGAAAGCCCACACTAGAGAAGTAACAGCACAACTTAAATCCTTAGAATAGTTAGAAGCAAACTCACCATGAAGGAGTAGACAGCAAGAAAGAATCAAACTTAGAGCTGAAAGCAATAAAATTGAAACAAAAAAATACAAAGAATCAACGAATAATAGAGTTGGTTCTTTGAGAAACTCAACAAGATAGATAAACCCTTATCAAAACTAAACAAAAAGCAGAGAAATATTATCCACATCAACAAAATAAGAAATGAGAAGGAGGACACAACAACAGACACCCATTAAATCCAGAGAATTATCAGGTCATACTTTGAAAATCTGTATTCAACAAAAATGGAATACCAAGAAGAAATGAACAGCTATTTGGACAGGTACTATTCACTGAAATTGAATCAAGATCAGATTAAATACCTAAACTGACCTATAACCACAAATTGAAGATGCCATTAAAAGACTCTTATGTAAAAAAAGGCCCAGGTCCAGATGGTTTCAGTGCAGAATTCTACCAGACATTCAAAGAAGAACTAATACCAATACTCCTCAAACTGTTTCAAACAGTAGAAACTGAAAGAACATTGCCAAATTCCTTTTATGAGTCCACAATTACCCTAATACCCAAGCCACTCAAAGACACAACAAAGAAGAAGAATTACAGACCAATATCCCTCATGAATATTGATGCTAAAATTCTCAATAAAGTTCTAGCAAACTATATACAATATATAAAAAAAATATCATCCACCATGATCAAGTAGGCTTAATCCAAGAAATGCAGGGATGTCTCAACATACAAAAAACCATAAATGTCATCCATCATGAAGACAAACTGAAGGAAAAAAATCACCTGATTATATCCTTAGACAATGAAAAAGCCTTTGACAAAATCCCACACTCTTTTATGATAAAAGTCATGGAGAAAGCAGGAATATAGGGAAAATATCTAAATATAATAAAGGCAATTTATAAGAAGCCAGCAGCCAAAGTCAAACTTAATGGAGAAAAACTCAATGTAATACCACTAAAAACAGGAAATAGACAAGGATGTCCTCTCTCCCCTTATCTCTTCAATATAGTTCTCAAAGTTTTAGGTAAAGCAATAAAAGAATGAAAGGAGATTAAGGGGATCCAACATAGAAAAGAAGAAGTCAAACTATCTCTATTTGCAGATGATAAGATTGTATACATAAGTGACCCCCAAAATTCTTCCAAGGAACTGCTACAGCTGATAACCACATTCATCAATGTAGCAGGATACAAGATTAACTCAAAGAAATCAGTAGCTAAAAATAGAAGAGCTGAAAAAGAAATAAGGGAAACATTATCCTTCATAGTAGCTGCAAATAGTATTAAATACCTTGGAGTAACTATAACCAAAGAAGTAAGAGATATATTTGAAAATTTTAAATCACTAAAGAAAGAAATTGAACAGGACATCACAAAATGGAAAGCTCCCCCATGTTCCTGGGTAGGTAGGATCAACATAGTAAAAATGGCAATTCTACCAAAGGCAATCTACAGATTCAATGCACTGCCCATCAAAATCCCAACACAATATTTTTTGGAACTTGAAAGAACAATACCCAATTTCATTTGGAATAACAGGAAAGCCAGGATTGGCAAAACAATTTTGCTCAACAAAAGAAACTCAGGAGGCATCACCATCCTTGATAGATAAGAAAGTGGGAAATATGATTCTACGAATTGGCTCAGGTGACCACTTCCTAAATATAACACCAGTGGCACAGACACTAAAATCAGCAATCAATAAGTGGGATCTCCTGAAACTGAGAAGCTTCTATAAAGCAAAGCACACTGTCAATAGGACAAAACGACAGCCTACAGAATGGGAAAAGATTTTCACCAACCCTACAAGTGATAGAGGACTGATCTCTAAGATATATAAAGAACTCAAGAATCTAGAGCCCAAAACCTTGAATAACCCAATCAAAAAATGGGTTCAGATCTAAAAAGGGAATTCTTAGCAGAAGAATTTACAAATGGCTGAAAGACACCTGAAAAAGTGCTCATCATCTTTAGCCATCAGAGAAATGCAAATCAAAACAACTTTGAGATACCACCTGACACCTGTTAGAGTGGCTAAGATAAAAGGCACAGATGACAGCCAATGCTGGAGAGGATGCGGTGCAAAGGGAACACTCCTCCATTGTTGGTGGGAGTGTAAGCCTGTTCAGCCACTTTTTAATGCAATATGGCGGTTTCTCAGAAAATTGAGAATCAATCTCCCAAGTACCCAGCAATACCACTTCTGGGTGAGTACCCTAAAGATGCACAGTCACACTCCAAAGGCATTAGCTCAACTATGTTCATAGCAGTGTTATTTGTAATAGCAAGAACCTGGAACCAACCTAGATGTCCCTCAACTGAAGAATGGATTAACAAACTGTGGTACATCTACACATTGGAGTACTACTCAGCAGTACTCTCCTTTTCAAAGGCCCAAGGACTTCAATATTCCTCCTCAAAACTACCTAGTCATACCTGTCCTAATAATACCTGACTCCTAGTACCAATTTCTGTCCCAGTTACTTTTCTATTGCTATAATCAAATACCAAAACTAAGAGAAATTATAAACTAAGTGATTAATTTGGCTTATAGTTTTAGATGGTTAGAGTGAACAATAGTAGAACTATGGATATTTGAGAACTCATACCTCAATCTACAAACCACAAAATGGGGTTGTGGTCAAGAGGACTGAGAATCACTCAAGTGTTCTAAAACTTCAAATCCTGCTGCAAGTAACACACCTTCTAGCCCTTCACAAACAGTTCTACTAACAGGGGACCAAGTATTCAAATATATGTACTTATGGAGGTTATTCTCATTCAAACAATCATGCTTGTTTCTTATTTTGTTGAAATGGCAGTTTACCAAGAATAAACTGTGCCAATGAGTCTAGACAGCCCCAGGCACACATACACACATAGGCATTCATCCTAAAATATTGATTTTCTTCTCTTTCTTTATGAAGAATGATTTTCTCTTGACATATGCTTGTTGATCTTTCTTTTTAGTTAGTAGTGACCTCAAAAAGAAATTTAGATTCTTCAGAATAGTAACAAAACTTTGTCAATGATATTTCAAAATGAAAATAGATTTTCATACAATATTTTCTGATTATGTTTGCCCCTCCTTCAACTCTTCCCAGATCATCCCAACTGTCTCATCAAACCAAATATATATTTTCTTCCTCTCCCTCATTAGAAAACAGGCATTTTAAAAACAACAGCAATAATAATAATAATAATAATAATAATAATAATAATATAAAAAACAAAACCAGAATAGGAAAAGACAAAGGAAAAAGTGAGCCAAAGAAAAAGTACGAGGAAGACATATAGACACAGAGATATGCAGAAACCTATTTAAAACATAAAACTGGAAACCATAATATATAATCAAAAGACCTATAAGTAAAACAAACAAAGCACTCAGAATTGAGCTCACTTTTTGTTGGCCATCTATTGCTGGGCATGGACCTGGCCACTAAGTGAGGTTACTATACCCAGTGACACTCCATTAGAGAAAACTGAATTTTTCTTTTGTGAGATGTTATGATTTGGAAATACCTTCTAGTTCAGGATGCAAAAATGTGACCAGTTCTTCTCTAAGCACTAGGACCCTGTTTGAGTTAGACCTATGCAAGCCCAATTTTTATACTATTAAATGCAATAAAAAACAGTTATAAGGACTATATAAATCTGAAATAATGAGCCTTATTTACTAGTATTACTTGTACTTGGGGAGTCAAAGTAGGAAAATTACGTGTAAAATCTAATTTCTTTGAAAATCTAATGCAAAAAATATTAGAATTAAAAAGACTTTTTCACTATAGGATTTTCTCTCTGCTGACAAATTGCTAATATCTTAATATTTTCTTAAAGTATACCCACTCATGACTTCAGCAGTTTCAAAAACCTTAACAAGATTATCCATCTAGGCAGGTTTCCCAAGACAAATATTATGTAACTTATATCCCAATAGGCAGACATTTTTTTCCTATGTGATTTGTTTTTCACTTGTTAAGAAAGGATGGTGCAACACTAATCAAATTCTCAAACCTGCAAACTTCCCCTCAGCGAAGGTCTCATTAAGGGAGGCCCTATCAATGGGTTCCATCACATAAGATGACCAATATTTCTTCAGCCTGTATTCTGGACTGCAGTAACAAATTGTTTAATGAATGTGAGAATCCATCACTCAGCAAGGAGAAAGGTTTGGCTGGCACAAACTACCATTTCCCACTGAGCAAAAGAAAAAATGTTTTTGTTTTTGTTTTTGTCTAGAGCAGCAAATTCTCAAATCCAATATGAGAATATAACAGCATATTTGGATAAAGCAAATATTTTTTTATCAATTTAAGAATCAGAAAGATAAGCAGGGGATGTACTCACTCATTAGTGGTCTCTAAACAAATAAACAAACAAGAAAAAAGCAAAGCATGCAGAAGCTGCAAACCACAACCACTGAACAGCTTGGGATCAGAAACATCCTGGACTGACCCTTCGGACCCCACTCCAACTATAGGAACACCTGACTCACTCTTGAGGGAGGGGAGACAAAACTGGATTTGCATTATTGCAAATTATTTGCATTATTGGGTCAGTGGGACTATAGGACTGTCTGCTGTCTGCCCAGGGAGGGGATGGGGAGTTGTGGAGAAGAAAAAATGACCTGATGTGGCGGGAGGGGGAAGGGACCTTGAATAAGGATATACAAGCATAAAAAAAAGAATAATTATAGCCTTCCCAAAGATATTTAGAATTCAAAATCATTATAAAGTAATAGGAGGAGATGAATGAAATCACTGCTCATTTACAAAATATTATTTTCACTAATAGAGGTTAGTACTTGTTCAGAAAATTACAAAAATACTTCAAGTATATGCTATTCTAGAAGTAAATATTTGGGTTAATGTGAACTACAAAATTCAACATTTATCATCATATAAAGTCTTATTTTGTGAGTAGATATATTTAATAAAATTTGAGGCAAAAAATTGTAACAAATTAACGATAGAAAATGATAAATCTCAGGAAAATCAGAATGCAATGGGTCTTATCTGTTCACCAGATTGAGCAAATGCATTAAGAGTTCTAGGGGTTTGACCTCATTTTCAATTGAAACATTTTATATATTAGGTAAATGGTATAGATTAAGCTAATATGTCATCCTTAAAATTACAATGTCTTGTTTGAAATGCTTAGAGTCTTTCATGTGTCTTATTGATAAGAATTTCAAGGATATGTATTTCTATGATCTTATTTAGCTATGAATTTTAAGAGCTACAACAATAATCAGTTTGCAAGATATTCCACTTGATACAATGAGTGAGTAAGGCAGAGTCAGAACTTTTAAAGATCAGCCACTGTTGGAACGACCAATATTCAATAAAAGGTCTCACACCAAAAGTATATGAACAGCACTAATTGTACCTATTGCATTAAAAAAAAGATACGAAGTTTAAGATGGTCAATCTTGGAAGAATGAAGGAGTTGTAAACATGAACACTATATATTGTACAAATTTCTCAAAGAACTAAATGCGAAAATATTTTTTCATATTTTTATTTGAAAATTATGGGTAATAATTCTTTTATTTATTATGAATAAAGTCATATTTTTTATCAGTGTATATCCTTGTTCAGGCTCCCTTTCCCCTCCTGCCCCTCCCAGTCACTCTTTCTTCTCCACATCACTTTATCTCCTCCCCAGCAAGGGCAGGAAGTCCCAAGGACCCTATGTCACTTAGTTCAGCATCCACTCCTGGCAGATCCACTTTCCTCACCCCAACATCAAGACCGGGTCAGATGTTCCTCTGGAGGGAGTGGGATCCAAGGTGCTGGTCCAAGGTGTTTCAGATCCCAAGCTGTTCAGTGTTTGTGGTTTGTATCTTGGACATGCTTTGCTTTTTGCTTTTTGGTTTAGAATCCACTAATGAGTGAGTATATCGCTTGTTTATCTTTCTGGGTTTGTGATGCCTTGTCCAGGATGATATTCTCCAAATCCATCCATTTGCCTGCAAATTTTATGTTATCATTTTTTCTTACTGCTATTTTTTCTTTATACCTTATATACATAGACTACTTATACTACCTTGATGAAAAATTTCAAATTTTTGGTTAGGGTTAGGCTTAGGGTTAGGGCTAGGGTTATCATTATATCTCTGTTTTATTAAAAAATCAATCATAGATGTTTTCATAGGTGTATCATGTGAATATGATTTTAAGTCATTTCATGAAAGCTATTCTGAGATACCCTACAAATATCTCCATCTAAATATATTTTATTTCAGAAGTATTAAATCTCATCAAAGACTGAGTATACATTTTACCAGGCTAAGAATTATTTCCCTAAAGTGTACAAAATATAAAAAAATGATTGTTTAATGTTAAAATTTATTGTAATAATTATTTTTAGAAATAATTATGAGGATTAGTTATTCATTTAGCAATTAATACTTAATATATGATTATCTTTTTTTAACTGAGATAAAATAGTTGCACTTAACTATTGGTTCTTCTAGTCAGATGTTTCTGGCCTAGCATATCCCTGAGATCTAGACCAGCATTCACAAATAATCACACAAATTCTTATATTAATTTCATGCTGTTTGGCCTATGGCTCAAGATTATTACTTGCTAATTCTACTCTTTAACTAACCCATGATTAGCCATGTGGCTTAGTACCTTTCAGAGTACCTTTATTCAGTGTGTCATTCTTATCCCTCTTTCTCTTCATTTCCCTGGTATGTCTGCTATGCTCTTTCTCTTCCCAGAGTTTTCTTAGTCTGGTAGCTCCACCCATACTTCCTGTCTACCTTCTGCCTTCTGACCAATCAATATTTTATTATACCAGTAGAAGGGACAAATATTTAAAATGTACAAGAGCATAATCCCTAATCCCACAGCAAATTCTAATATAAAATTTCAATATATATATATATATATGGCAAGTACCTGTTAATAGAGTTCTGGGTCTTTTCACCTTTTCTTACTCTTGCCACCTTCCATAAACCTCTACAGCCTCTGAGTTTAGCTTCCCTTCACCCAGCTTCTCTTTTTCTACAGAAAATCTAGCCATTTTGGTTACATGTCCTCTCGGTTCTTGATTCCTCTTGGTTCTGTTCCTGTTTCTCTCTTCTAATTGCCTCCCTCTTCCTTCTCACTCTATTCCTTTCTCACTCTCCACCTCTCTCATCTCTCAATCTGATGGCCTGGTTTAGTCTGGACCATTCCAGATGCCTTTGGCTGGATTTTTTCCCCTCATAGCTACAAAAAAAAAAAAAAAAAAAAAAAAACTCAACTATACCTAATTGTGTTATGTCCTCATATTCACAAATCAGAGAAACTAACATATCTCTCACTTCAGACATATGATAACTGTTGATTTTTTGAAATGGTCAAAGTATTGCCTCAGTTTTGAGCTATTATGACTAGAATGGCAATGTGAATGGTATCTACTGAACAATTATCTCTAGAATAGGAGGTCAAATCCTTTGGGCCTATGCCCAGGTCATGTAGTAGGTCTACTTTTATCTTTTTGAATTATCTCCACATTGATTTCCATAATGGCTGCATACTTAGCAATCTCTTCAGCAGTAAATGAGGATCCCTTTTCCCCATAGTCTAGGTATTCAAATGTGGCTTTTAAAGAGGCTAAAACTACAACTACATTCACAATTGGGAATTAAAAGAACAGAGCACAAGTAATATAATGTAAACTTTAAAGTATAAAAGTAATAATTAGAAGGGGCATGAGTAGACAAATGTCTGTGGATAAATCAATTCCTGTTCTATCCACCACTTATATGTATAATGACTGGCCTCGTGGTACTCATCCAGGGCTTCTTTTCCTGTTATTTATTGTCTCACTGAAGAAGTCTCACTTTTAACTATGGTGTTGCTAAGAGCTTAATTTTAAGGGTCTTTGTTTCTTTTACAAATCCAAAGTCTAGAATTTCTGTATTTCACATAGTCTTTCTCAACTACTGTTTCCCTCCTGTGCTGCTCTGCAGTCACAAACGTTAATCTTCCAATCTCATTGGGGTGTACAGGAATGTGCTTGTTGTCTCTAATCTACCAACTTCTTTTATTAAAATTTATTTATCATAACTCATTTAGTCACATATTATTAATCCTTGCATTGTTATATAATGGGTTATCCAGGCTCTTCCTGCAGGAGATGGAAAAAAAATTCCAGCTTTCTCTCTGGATTATGGGGTTAGGTCTACAGATTTTCTAAATGTAGCTGCTTGGCTGCTTCATAGACTCAATTTAGCGAGATCTAAAAATGGCTGTGAAAAGAAAGGGCTAGAATCAGGAAGATATAGTATGGACAAACTTTCTCCTGAACAATGCAATAGTATGATAACCACTAGGTCTGCATCTGTAACCTACAAGATTCTCCAATAATAAATGGCTTGGCTTAGGTATTCAGAGTTTAAGTGGTGACTGAAAAGGGTCTCCTGTTGTCCTTTTATAACTAAATTAATTCCCTCTTAGTGGAGGGGGCACTGTATAAATAGCGCCATAGATGTCATATGGTTTGTCCTCTTCTTTATAAGGTTATTACAAATTTTCATACCATTTAATATTGCTAAAAGTCTCCTATAGCATTCAGTTGCACTGCTTTAAATGTTCCAGTGGTTGTGGTATTGTTCTCCCTTGTTATATGAGTAAGCATATCAACTATTTTGTTAATGTAGCCCCGATAATTCTGTAAAAATATTTTTATCAATTGTGTATTATTTCATAAATAAATCTCAATTGCTCATAGATTATTTAAATAATAGATTGAAGATGATCAAAGTACATTACATATGAATATGAAATGCCATAACACATTAATTTATATAATAAATAAATTAAAAATAATGTATAGTATCTACTTAATTATAAATTTACCTCTTTAAAGTCTTTATGTAATGGGATATAATAGTTTCAGATTTGAGATATTTATTTTGTTACTGTGGCAAGGAATATGTATATAGCAATGAGACTACAAAAACAAGAAGTAGATAACAATATACAGGGAAAATCAAAGATTCACACAGTAAATTGGATAAGTGTAATTTCAGTTTCTTAGTTTTCCTCTTTTTATGTATAAATAGATTTGTATATTTCAAAGAAAATTTGCATAAGTACAACCAGCAGGAACTCAACTGTCATTGTGATTATTCATACATTTAATTCTGAAATTGTGGTCTTTCTCATTTCCATTTTCATAAATTTGAATATATGCATGATATTCACTTACTATAAAATGCAGAGACAAGTGGAAATTAATTTCATTACATCTCAAAGAAATCATAGCAAAACTGTCATTATCTACATGATATTATACTATCTAATGGGTTTAATGCTTTATTAGTTCTACAAGGATCAAAATATCTTGACAACTGTCTTTTAAAATTTCTTTTATGTTTTTTGGTGCAAAAGTAAAATAGCACTTAGTGAACTACTCAAATAAAGAAAATGCAAATGAATCAAATAGAAAATTCCTTACAAATCTACCCTTTCTCATCAAAACAAATACCTCCTTCATTTCTGTATGATTTATTCTAAATCTTCATGACTATTTACAAAATAAAACATTTCTATATATGTACCCCACACTATATAAGTTTTGTAAAATCTATCAGGCAGGCATTGTACATTGGTAATATACTATATAGATAATTATATATGTAGCATTTTTGTGAGCATCAAATAAACATTTCCATATATGAAGATTATGTAAGCTTTTAAATAATGTAAAGAAAATATTTATGTGTATACACAGTTATACATACATGTACCTGCTCAATATAAATAGAAAGTCAAATGAGTTAAGTTTAAATTAATCAGAAATTCTCCCAAAATACAATTCTATGATATGTCATTTTCATTTTCTTATTTTAAATTATTTGATGGTTTTGATTTTTTAGAAGTATGAAGGGATCTCAAAATGTAAAAATAAACAAAGCAGTCAATTTTTAAAATGGGGAAAACATACAAGTACCTGACAAATTATGACATAAGTATATGTAGAGGTGAAATAAATCATTAGTTCTCAAGAGATATTATCTATTGAAAATTCAATGTTAAATGCTTGTGAGGACTCACAGCGATTGAAACTTCACCATTGTTTGCTGAAATAAAAAAGGACACAAGCAAGCCATTAGAAAACTTTTTAATTCTTCCTGATGAAATCAAATGAACATTTCCCATTTGACTCACTAGTTGTGCTCCAATACATTGACCCCTCCAAAATATATTTTCACATATAGTATAAGCATGCTTATAGAATTTTTATAAAAGATGATCCAAACTAAAAACAACCAAATGTGCAAGAACAGACAAATGGATAAACATTAGTAGGTGTTCAGTGGGACACTACTTAGTGACTAAAAATTAAATAAAACTATTGATAATATAATATCACAGGTAAATACCAGAAATGTAGATAGCAAATTAAACAACCCACCAAAAGAAAAACCTATCAGGAAAAATTAGATAGATAGATAGATAGATAGATAGATAGATAGATAGATAGATAGATATAGATGTTTTATACTACTACAAGAGGACAGCATGGATAATTCTTGCATTTTAGGAATTGTTCATGTTTATCTTTGTGACAGTCACACAACTCTCTCAAATTTGCCATAACTGTTCAACCAAAAAAAGAAAAGAACCCAATTTCTTACAAAGACTATTTTTCCAATTGTGTATAACAATAGAGACAATCATAACAATATCTATATTTACTATTATAAAATAACATCTCTGGTATCTTTTAGTCACATAAGATATAAATCTGTACATTTTTGTTTTTTTTTATTGCCATTCTGATATTTTTATATACTTTGCATCTGCAAAACTTAGTAGCATTGATCATTTACTAGGAAATAAAGAACGAGCTCTTTGGCCCTTATTTCTGTTTTCCTGTACTGAATATAGTGTATTTCCCTGTTTATATTTTTAAAAGTATTAGAAGGTCTTCAGTATAACATATTAAACAAAACACCTTCTACAAAGAAGGGCACAGCTGTTCATCACAGCTCTACTTTCAACTCATTGTGTGCAACCTATCACGTGGAGTTCAGGACACTATTTTTAAGAACAAAGAAAGTGTCCCAAGCTCATCAGACAATTGGCACCAACATCTTTCATGTAATAAGATGAGACCATGTTTTATTCCATATTTCCAGCTTTATTATAAATTCTACAACCATTTTCCCCTGTTGCAGTGACTTTTTGTGAGAGTTTTGAGAAGCTTGCTGTTTAGGTTCTAAGGCAGGCTTTTTAGAACCTGTCCTATCCCCCAATAATTTCTTGCACTTGTACTGCTGAAAAAAATTTAAAATGCCCTTATATTTGTCATCATCATACAAGCTAAAGAAAAGCCTAGATGAGACAGGGCCAGTTTTAGTATCCTCTTTTTACAGATGGAAACTGCAACTCTATGCATAAGAACACAGAGTTCAGAAAGAATGCAGCTAGAAAGAACATTTGAATCTTGTGATTTTCATACAAGTCTCAAAATGTTGAAATAGGAAGTACCAAGTTACTTGGTTTCACCTGATCTTCAGGGCTTATTTCCTCTGAGTTATTTCTATATGGGAAATATATGTAATCCCTCTTGAATATTTTAGAATACTTCATTCAGGGTCTTCAGTTACAGAATTACCAACTGTCATTATGATGCTTATAATTATATGTAATTGTAATCATTATTATCAGGGGTAATACTGGTATTTAGAAGCATATAGGTTCAGGCAAACCCCCAACAAGATTGTTTGCCTGGCTTATTCTCTTAATCATGGTTGAATGAAATCTATGGACATTATCGCCACCTCTCATTGTAAATTCCCTTTGCATAATTTTAGCTTTAAGCCTTGGATTCTGACTTAAATTACAAATAAGCATGTCTTCCTAAGTTAGACTTTTAAAATTTCTTTGTCCATTTTATATTTCCATAACAGAGTATTACAGAGTATATGATTCATAAGAAACATACAGTTATTATAATTGTAGAGGATAAGAAGTATAAGAGTGAAGTATTAGCATCTGGAGAGAATTTTTAGCACTACATTATCCAATATTTAAAGGGCAGAAGATGGGGCTAGAAATACAGAAGGAAAGAAATAAAAAGGATAGAACAACATAAGAAGATTAAAAAGATAAAGGAATAGACAGAGACAGCGAATTCACAGTCTTAAGGTTTTAACTATTAGTATTAATCCATTCATAAAAATAAATATTTTGTGACCCAAACACCTTTATCATTATAATCTGAAAGCCAATATAGTAATATTAAGAAGGAAGCTCTCAATACATAAAATTTTTAAGATGTCATCCAAATATAGCATTCTATTTCTCAACCATTAAAATTTATATTAACAAATAAAAAATTTATTCATCCTTTTACAAGTCTCCATAATCTTAACTTATTTCAGCACCAGTTAAAATATTCAAGGATTCACCTAAGTCAGAAATATATAATACTCAAAGAATAAATTATAGTAAATAGAATAAGTCTCCCCAACTCTGTGCATATGGAATAAGACCAAGTTCCTTATTCTGGAAATATAGGTGTGTAGCCTTTATTATTTTTGTATGTTTTGAGAAATGTATCATGAAATGATTTCTTCATAGACTGTACTTGCACAAATTAAGATAATTGTGGTATCACTAGACAATATAATCAGAAATAATCACTACTATATATGCTCCCCATCATATATTTGACAGAACAGAAAATATTTAAGTGACGTAATTGTGTGATGAACACTAAGTGTTGAATAGATGTTACCAACACAAAAGAGAGAGAAATATCTAAAATGATAGGTAATTAATTTTAAGTAAGTGTAAAACCAATCAAGGTGAACTAAATTCAACATTAAAGTTGGTAAAGAATATTTTTATTTCATTTTTTGACTTCTGATAACACTAAGAGAAGGGATGGTTTCCAAAGTCCTTATAGAGCTTTAGCTCAGTGGTTTTGTCATGTTCAAATGCAGCGCTTATGGTTGGGGAAGAGTCCTATAAATTTCTGTACATTTAATGAGTATGGATGTTTGCTGCATGAGTGTCTGTATATAACATATATGTCTGGTTCTCACATAAACCTTCAGATCCATGGAAGTGGTGATGGGGGTTATAGAAGGTTGTAAGCTACCATGTGTGCTGGAATCTAATTCTGGTCTACTATAAGAGCAGAAAGTACTCTTTGGAAGGAACTCATCTCTCTAGGACCTGGATGAGAAAGTCCTGTGCCTGCATTATTTTTCAGACCCAGACAGGGGAATTTATTTATTTATTTTTCGCCTTTATTATTATGAATAAAGTCTCAATTTTTATCCATCTATCCCCTTATTCAAACTCCCTTCCCCCTCCTGCCTGTCCCAGCTATTCTCTCTTCTCCCCATCTTCTTCATTTATCAACATATATTACTATATAAAAGGCACATTTTATTGAAATTTCTTTAAAAAGATACAGCATTGAGGATATCTTAAAGGGAGAAACTTGATAAACCCCGCTTCAAATTTAACAGTAGTCATAGTTAGTTTGTTCTTATGTAGGCATATTAAACAATGAAAATAACTCTTCTCTGTGTCTCTTTTCTCTAAAATAAATGGAACACACAGACAAAAAAAAATAAAATCAAAGGCACCTCAAGCCAGGATAGGCTGAGCTACAGATGAAGAAAACACACTAGGTCACAGCTAATGACCACAGATGCACTATGGCTACCACAAATTCCTGCTAAGCAGCCATTCTACAGTCAAACCAGAAGGTATTGTGAGCATGTGTGTGTGTGTGTGTGTGTGTGTGTGTGTGTGTGTGTGTGTGTGTGTGTGTGTGTTTTAAATCACTTTATTCACCCATCATCTTTCAATGAAAAAAGAAGACTTTTGATTAAAGTCCACTAATGAATGAGTACATACCCTGCTTATCTTTCTGGGTTTTTTTGATACCTCGCTCAGGAGGATATTCTCCAAGTCCATCCATTTGCCTGCAAATTTTAGGATATCATTTTTTTCTTACTGCTGAGTAGTACTCCATTGTGTAGATGTACCACAGTTTGTTAATTCATTCTTCAGTTGAAGAGCATTTAGGTTGTTTCCAGGTTCTTGCTATTAGGAATAATGTTGCTATGAACATAGTTGAGCTAATGCTTTTGAGGTGCATATGTGCATCTTTAGGGTATATGCCCAATAGTGATATTGCTGGGTCCTTGATGAGAGTGATTCCCAGTTTTCATAGAAACTGCCATACTGAATTCCAGAGTGGCTGAACAAGTTTATACTCACACCAACAATGGAGGAGTATTCCCCTTGCTCTGCATCCTCTCCAGTGTAAGCTATCTTCTCTGTCTTTGTACTTAGTCATTCTGTCAGGTGTAAGGAGGTATCTCAAAGTTGTTTGATTTGCATTTCTCTGATGGTTAAAGATGTTGAGCACTTTTTCATGTACCTTTCAGCCATTTGTGATTCTTCTGCTGAGAATTCCCTTTATAGTTCTGAAACCCATTTTTAATTGGGATATTTAGGGTTTTGGGCTCTAGTTTCTTAAGTTCTCAATATATTTTAGAGATCTGTCCTCTGTCACTTGTAGGGTTGGTGAAAATCTTCTCCCGTTCTGCAGGCTGTCATTCTGTTTTATTGACTATGTCCTTGACCTTACTGAAGCTTCTCAGTTTCAAGAGGTCCCACTTACTGTTGATCTTAGTGTCTGTTTTCCTTGTGTTATATTTAGGAAGTGGTCACCTGTGCCAATGTGTTGGTGGGTATTTCCCACTTTGATGCTGGCACATCTATGAGGTATAGAGTTTTGGCAAGAAACCTGTAACCAATGATTCCACTCAGGCAACTGCATACACCTTTAGCTAGCTTAAGCCCACATTCCTGCTTAGCACTGATTTGCTGTTGTTCAGTAGTAGCTTTATCACTGCAACAAATTCCTGCCAGGCTCCGCAGACAATTCTCGACATCCTTTCATGTCAATGCAGAGTAATCTCTGACTCTGTGTCTCTGCATCTTCTGTATCTGCAGATGGAAAACCATATAATGACAAGAATTTCCACTTGCATCCTCCAAAGTCCAAACTGCTCTTGAGCCTTTTTGAGCCATATAGTGGAGCCAAGAGGAGGCTGCACCAGAACAAACGGAAAAGACTGGAGGTCAATTAGATTAGAGGAGAGGGCATATATAAAAAAGTTAAACGTGGCTTTTGCATAAATTAATGCATGAATTATAAAATGTCACTTTTCTCTTAGGAAGAATTTGTGTACTTGAAGATGTTTTGACAATTATTTGTTGCTATAGAGATGAAAGTAGTGACTACAGTTCTACTCTGAAAAATATTTTTAAGTAGTCATTTTTTGAAAGACACTAATATAACTGTACTTGTGCTTTGACCCAGGCTAGAAAAGAAACATCATCTAGGATCACAGAGTTCTTATGATCCTTTGAGGCTTTTTTTAACTATCAGAAAAACACAGTTCAGTAGTTCTTTTTATTTATTTATTTTTTTTGAATGAGCACAAGCCCTGAGTGACTTTGCATTTTTCTCATTTTGGCTTCAAAAAAATCACACTTAGATCCTAATTTTCCCTTCTAAAGTTCTCCTGGAATCTCATGAAACTCACAAATGTTGTCAATCTAAACAAATACCCTTGATTGAAATTTTCCTTCCTGAACACTCAATTGAGGATTATGCATTTGAGGGCTTTTTATAACATAATCTGCATAACCTTGAAGAGTCTCTTCATCTGTTAGCTGATTAAAATTATTTTTTTTCACAGCCTGTAAACCAAGACATTACTCCATGCTATGGGAATGTGTATTCAATAGAGGAAATATGCTTCATGTATTCTTTAAGTCATTTGCAAAATTGCATTAGTGACATACCATTCAGACACCTCTTTAAGATACATCCAAGGCCCTCTCTTGATAGGCAAATTATACATTTCATCAATGACCTTAGAGTACAAAGAAAAACATCTATCTTATCAAGAATTGCAATAGAAATACAGCATAGTTTTTAACAGTGTGGCAGAGAGAGAAACAGAACAAGATAGTGTCACATTTTGATGGGTGTTATTGACATTAAGAGACATTAATAAAGTATAAACATTTATGAAACTAAAATCTCCAAATATATAATAAAACATGCAAATATATGATTGTATGAATGAAGTTTAAAATGTGCTAACAATTTAAACTTTGAAGAAGTGATTTCAAACTTTCATAATATTTTCATAGCATCAAAACTTTTGAATTAGAAACATATTGCTACACATTGATGGCATTCAAGAAGCAAGGGTTTCTTTAAAAGTACATCATTTCTAATCATAATGTTTGTTATTTTATTAAAGATTGGCATTACAACAGAATGATGTACTTAAGTTTCCCAATACTTAATATGACTTTTAGACTCATATTTCAAGCATCAATTCCTATTTTCTGAACATTTGCTGTTTGTATACACTATTTCTGAAACAATAAATTAGAAAAAATGCTTCAAATGTATCATCGTCTCAAATAATTCATAAGCTTCAAATGTATCATTGTCTCAAATAATTTATATTTTTTTATGTTGTAGTAAGTTTTTTTTGGACTGTTTTTGGTCTCGAGGTTTGTGTCTGGCGCGTGTGTGGCACCAGCGGTTTGGAACTTGGTCTGTGTGCCTGCGGCTTTTGTCTCTTGAAAGAAATGAAATCACACGCTTATATACTTTAACACTGTTTGGCCTATATCTTAAGCACATTATTAGCTAGCTCTTTTATCTTAATTTAACTTATTTTTATTAATCTTTTTATCACGTGGCCACTGTCCGTGGCTTACCTGTTTTTTTTTTTTTTTTTTTTTTTTTTTTTTTTTTTTTTTTTTTACATGTTGTTTCTTTGGGGATGGATGGTGACTGGCAAACTCTATTTTTTTTTTTATTTGGCTGTCTCTGATTCTCTACCTACTTCTTTGGTGCTCTACACAGGCCGAAACAGTTTTTTATTAATAAACTAAAATCTATTTTTTTAATCATTTTTATAGCACAACCTCTTTTTACATTTTTTTAAAGAAATTGACTATGACCATTAACCATTTATAATGAAAATAAACATTAATAAGTAATATTTTTGGGAAATTGGATGAAGCTTTTTTTATTATTATTTTTTGTTGTCAAAGGGCAATGATGTTATGGGGTTTTGAAGTTGGATCATCTTAACTGGTTTTTTGGAAGCTGAGAATGTTTATTTAGGTGGCCTTGGTAGATGGAACTACATTTGTCTAGAACTAATTTATAAGTTTTGATCTTTTGTGGAGACAAAAGCAGAAACTTTTCTTTTTAAGTAACATTTTTATAAATAGATTTTAAAGTCAAGACATTTTTAAAATATAAGTATTGGTTTAACTTAGCAGCCTTAGTAAAAATTGTCTTTTTGTAATTAGTTTATTAAAAGTTAAAAAATTAAAACAAAATGTAATAACTATAATTTAGACTTTTTGTTTATTTGGTTTTTTTGTGGCTTTTTTATTTTTATTTTTTATTTTTTAAAGGGTTTTTTATTTATTTTTTTGAAGCTTATGTGTATATTATATATATTGTATTTTGTTTAGAGGTTTTGAGAGTCTAAATCTGTCTTATTGAGAATTTTTAATCATTTTTTAACTCAAAGAGCTTTTAAAATGTCTGTATTATTTTAACTGTTGATTTTGTCTCTTTTGGCTGGGTTTTAGTCTGGCAGATAAGCTTGTGTTGTTTTGTCTTTGTCTGTCAGCCACCAGTGTGGACTTAGAAAATGTTGTTATTAGAAAAACTTTTTTTAACTGTTTTTTTTTGTTTAGTATATGTAAAAACTTTAAATTAATTACACTTGTGTCAATTTTGTCGTGAAACGTATGAGTTTAAGCTGTGTGTCGCAGACGCGCCATTGTTAAATTTTTGTCTGAACACCACGCTGTCTCTGTATCATAAATCAATTTAAATACGCAATTTAAAAAACTGTTTTAATCTCTTTTAGGCTTTATGCGGGTGTTCATGTCCAACATGGGCGCCATCTGTTGTAGTAAGTTTTTTTTTTTTTTTGGTCTGTTTTGGGTCTGGAGGTTTGTGCCTGGCGCGTGTGTGGCACCAGCGGTTTGGAACTTAGTCTGTGTGCCCGCGGCTTTTGTTCCCTAAAAGAAATGAAATCACACGCTTATATACTTTAACACTGTTCGGCCCATATCTTAAGTACATTATTAGCTAGCTCTTTTATCTTAATTTAACCTATTTTTATTAATCTTTTTACCACGTGGCCACTGCCCATGGCTCACCTGTTTTTCTTACATGTTGCTTCTTTGGGGATGGATGGCGACTGGCAAACACTACCCTTTTTTTTACTTGGCTGCCTCTGATTCTCCACCCATTTCTATGGTGCTCTACACAGGCCAAAACAGTTCTTTATTCACAGTACACAGAGAACATTCCTACCACATTTTTAATCCAGCATTCTTCTGATATGTTGTATTTTCCCATATTACTATTTCTAAAAATTTATGCCATGTTAGTTATGAACTATTTGTATTGCTATTACCTCCTTTATGTCCAACTTACCCAAAATGTCTTTGCAGGATTTTTCACTTAATGTCTATTCTATGCATTTAAAGAGTACCAATTTCTGCTATTAGCTATAATTCCTTAGGTATACTCCACACATCCTTCCAACTTGATGATGAATTATATATGAGCAATATGTAACATGAACTCATACTGTGCAAATTTCAACACAGGTACACAAAAGATAAAGCTTGTACTCTGGCATCAAACAAATTTGAGATCTATGTTCCCGTGGATGGTATAACATTCATGCACATATTGACATCATTTAGTGGACTCTGTGGCTTTGAAAAAAGAGTATATAAACTTGGAAGAAAAGTGCTGGAGGTATAGCAAAAGTTGGAAGGGAGAGAGAGAGTAGATTTGATTAAAATACATTATATTTATGCACAAAATTATCAAATAATAATAAGAATTATATTAGTACATTTATATACATTTATTATATCCATCAATAGTGT
This sequence comes from Sigmodon hispidus, assembly GCA_004025045.1. Taxonomy (NCBI): domain Eukaryota; kingdom Metazoa; phylum Chordata; class Mammalia; order Rodentia; family Cricetidae; genus Sigmodon; species Sigmodon hispidus. Next base: position 71,950 of record PVIH01006363.1, read on the forward strand.
AAGGATTCCTGGCACATAGGAGCTATGTGGTAAATGTGCTAGTCTGATAACCCTACATGGTGCCAGGTGAGATATAGGAATTCCTGGCACATAGCAGCCACATGGTAAACCCAACATGGAGCCAGCAGAGTATACTGTATGGAAGGTAACATCACAGGCATGGTTATGTAAATCTGCACTCAACATTTCTCTTGAAAAGAGACATCACATGACAGATTTCTCTATTCTTTTCTGCTTCTCTTCCCTTGTACTTGCCTGGTAACATTTCTGAATAAACTCTAGTGTGGCACTGAGAATATATGTCTGTTCTCATGTGAGAAACCAAAAAATAGTATTTATCATTCTGTTATATTTGTAGATGAAACACCACAGAAATTTGGAGGATGGTCAAAAAAGTTGTCACATTTCAATGTATCCTTCAAATTTTCTTGGTAAAAAATTTATATGGGTGAAAGTGTATGTATAACTCAACTTTTAATTTAGCAAAATTGAGTTGTAGTCTCATCTGTCTAAAGCGAGTTGTGAATCGGATTCTGTCAAAATAATTATGATAAAAATTTATAGGCATGAGAGTTCCTAGCAATGAGAAATAAGCGTCAATAATGTCTTAAGAAATGCAAAAACATGAGACCTCCTCTTGGATTAGTTTGATGAAGTGCAAACCACACTTTGGATTCATCAGTTTTGCTGTGACTTTTGTCTGTGGTTTGTAGTTACTGGCCTGTCTGTTATCTGTCTGTCCCTGTTGCAAGTCTGTTGCACCAATCTCTGACAAATAGCTTTAAAACACAGAAAACATAGCAAAGAAATGAAAATCTGTATAGAACCCTTTAATGGAGTTTCACATGGGTAGATGCTAGTTTACTGACTCTAACTTACTCAGAATATTACTCAAAACAGCAAACAAATGCTATTAATCTACATGGTGCTTCCAACATTTATGGGATATATATACATATATATGTATATAGATACATATATATTGATTAAGGTTGCATTCAACCTTAATTTGTTGCTCTAAGTTACTGATTTTAACAAGATGCATATACACATGTATTATTCTGTGTCAGGGATGTGGGAGAGTGCAGTGAAAGTTACTCAGTTTGATTAAGTTCTACAAGCTTATCAGATAGAAAATATGAAGTAGAGTAATGTTGGCTACATTGTTCTCTTAAAGGTAGACTAAGCTTAAACAGGCTGTGTATGCAGTAAGATATCAGATTAATAAATAATCTGAAATGATTTCAGACATATGATTGACTTGTCTGCATGGTCCAGGAAAAGTTTATTGCATTCAAAAGCAAAAGATATTTTTAGAAAATATATCACTATTAAATAATAAATTATTACACTATCTCCTTAATTTTTAACTTGTTTATCTATGAGTTGTTGGTAACCCTAATGCCTGAATCATAAGATTATTTTGAATGCAAATGAATTAGTAAAATAATTTAAATCTACATCTTTCTCAGAGAAAAATAATTAGCAAGTATAACCACTCATTCAAAATTGTTGAGTCATCTATTATAGATTCTGATAAAATATTTTAAAATGTTAAAATGAACAGGAAAATATCATGAAAAACATCTTATGAAAATAATAATTTTGTCATTGTGTTTAGACCACTGAATGCCCAAAGCGTTAAAAGCCTATCATACAAAACCTATGTGTTCAATATTTGTAATTGGTAGTTCTTAACTTTGTTTTTTGTTTTGTATTATTTTGTTCTGCTCATTCATGCTGCTCTTTTGTTTACTGGAGCATAATTAAACTCCCAGACCCTTAAAGAAAACATGTCTTTCCTCACCCACACCCCTGCCAAATGCCATTAAAGTAGAAGTGAGGTATTGTGTCATTTAGCTATGTTCTAGCCTTGAGTTCTTGTGTACAATGGCATAACTTTATTTTTAAAATCCACTAACAAGTGAGTACATCCTCTGCTTCTCTTTCTGGGATTGTGATACCTTGCCCAGGAAGATATTCTCCATATTCATTCATTTGCCTGCAAATTATAGAATATCATTTTTTCTTACTGCTGAGTAGTATTTCATTGTGTAGATTTACCACAGTTTGTTAATCCATTCTTCAGTTGAGGGATATCTAAGTTGTTTCCGGATTCTTGCTATTATGAATAATGCTGCTATGAACATAGTTGGGCTAATGCTTTTGGGGTGCGAATGTGCATTTTTAGGTATATGCCTAAGAATGGTATTGATGGATCCTTGGGGAGAGTGAATAAAAGCAACAAAGAAGGCACAAACTAAGACAAAACTAGAAATAGAAAACCTGAAAAAAATGACCCAGAACCACAGATTCAAGCATAACCAACAGTTCAATAAGTAGAAGAGAGAATCTCTGGGGTGGAAGACTCAATAGTGGTCATAGATATATCAGTTAAAGAAAACACTAAAACCAAAAAAGTCATAACACAAAATGTCCAGGAAATTTGGGACACCATGAAAAGATTTTCCATTTTCTTACATCCTTTTCAATTTCTTTCTTCAGGGATTTAAAATTTTTGTCAAACAGATCTGATACTTCTTTGGTTATAGTTACTCCAAGGTATTTAATGCTATTTGCAGCCATTATGAAAGGTGATGTTTCCCTTATTTCTTTTTCAGCTCTTCTATCTTTAGTGTATAGAAGGGCTACTGATTTCTTTGAGTTAATCTTGTATCCTGCTGCATTGCTGAAGGTGTTTATCAGCTGTAGAAGTTCCCTGGTAGAATTTAGTGGGCCACTTATGTATACAATCATATCATCTGCAAATAGAGATAGTTTCACTTCTTCCTTTCCAATTTGTATCCCCTTAATCCCCTTTCATTCTCTTATTGCTTTAGCTAAAACTTTGAGAACTATGTTGAATAGATAAGGGGAGAGAGGACAGCCTTGTCTAGTTCTTGATTTTAGTGGGATTGCTTTGAGTTATTCTGTATTTAGTTTGATGTTAGCTGTCCCACTGAGGGCTATGATATTAAAAAAGCATAGTTTTACATTAATAATTTATTGTTGTACCCAATATTTCATAGCTTTCCCAAAATCCTTAAATAAATCTTTCTGTTTAGAACTTTATTTTGCCGTGTTAAACTAAAGCACTATTTAGAATGATGTTTTCTATACATTACTTTCTTACCACAACTTTTCTATCTTTTTTTCACAAATATTTGCCATACTGCTTAATATATGCAAGTTAAAATGGTAGATAAAATAAACGTGACTTGTGTCCTCATGCAAGACTGTAAACTAGGCCCCATGCTTATTTTTTGTATTATTGTTAACTAGATCACTTTCACATTTTAAAGCATGTTATTTAATTCTCATTGCTGTCTAGACACCAACTGGAATTAACCTCCACTTATTGCCCAGGCAAATTTAGCTTAAAGGCCAGTTGCCATGGGAATCTAATGCATTCCTGTGATATTTCTACATATCTTTGAAATTTAAGACTTTCCTAATCCTTTCTGGCTCTGACTTTTGGCTTCTATTGAATTTTTTTCTATTATCCATCTTGTTGTTGCTCCTTTACCATGGCCCAATCTTCAAACCAATTCGAAGACATATTGTCTTTTCTTTTATCCCATTCTACTTTGTCCCCACCTACGGCAATTAATGACAACCATGCAAAGGTAAATGGATGGTACAAATTTACATTAGAAGTACTGATGCAGTGATATTTAGTATTCTATTAGAGAATTAAAAAAAAGCAGAAAGTAGTTTCTGTTCACAAGATTATACATATGTATGTATGTATGTATGTATGTATATATGTATATATTACAAAACAGCATAGATAAGTTCCAGCAGCTTAAGATTAGGTTTTATAATTAAGCAAAACCCATGCAGTGAAATACTGAGACAGTCTTTTAAAATATATGTCTACCTATCTTTATGTAATAGCACGTGACTGGGTATCTTAGTGAGTCAGCATTCTAAATGCTACACATAAAACTGTCACCAGCATCATCTTGAGAAAGGGGATTGGTAGCATGAGTAGTGACAAAGACTTGTAAAAAGAATACCTTGATTTATTAATGCATTCAAATTTGTATAATAGACACACTCTCATAATTAAAAGATAAATGAAACACTATCAGAGGGCCATCTAGTAGATAGAAACTGATTGTCAAAATGTGATCAAAATAATTGGCTTTATTGTCTTTTCACTATAATAGTTAAATTTCTACACAATGAGATATCATTGTAGTACTTTAATTTCTAAAATGTTAGAGAACTTCAATATTAAAAAATATTAGTTATGGATGATCCTTGTTTCATCATGCATATGTTACAGTTTCCAATTTTTGTTTTTTAGGGAATTTCTGGAATATGATGACTGTGTCTCTGCATCACTTTGTGTTTCTCATGTTATTCTTTGGTTATTTTCTTCTATATATGCAATTATTTTTTTTTTATTCTGGTCACGTTCCTTTTACTGGCCTGTTTCTTTTCTTTTTTATGAAAAGGTGCCTTTTAATTATCAAATTAAAGTGCTTTGTGGGGAATTTTTTTTGGAATCTCAATTTGCATGTTTTCTTTTATTCTACATAGAGCAGCAAAAAAGGGAGATATTCTGCTCATTGTCTTTTAGTAAACTCTAAAGAAACTCACCCTGTTAAATCTCCAGTTCTAATTGCCAAGTCCTAATTATTTCATACAGAAAAAAAATATTTTGTTGCAAGAGAAAGTGTCATTCAAGGATGTGTGTGTGAGTGTGTGTGTGTGTGTGTGTGTGTGTGTGTGTGTGTGTGTGTGTATTTCAAAAGGAAGAGTGGTATTTGCTGGATTCTACTCAGAATGGTCTTTATAGAGATGTGATCCTGGAAAACTATAGTAAGTTCATCTCAATAGCTATGAGTTCTTTCTCAGTGACTACCAGTCACACATATTTCAAATGTTGGGAAGAAATGTTTGTAATTTCCAGTTTGAAGATTAGGAGTCTTGAGGCTCATGTGTATGAGATGGCCCATCTCTGTTGTAACAGTGGTGTTTTCTCACCTCTGCTGGATTCCTGAACCATAACTAAAGCTATACCTCTTTCTTCTTCTTCTTCTTCTTCTTCTTCTTCTTCTTCTTCTTCTTCTTCTTCTTCTTCTTCTTCTTCTTCTTCTTCTTCTTCTTTTTGGTTCACAACAATGATCTATTAGGCTCCCAGCCTGTGTTATTTTGTCTTTTTATTGTTTTTGAAAATCAATATCAAACTTTAAATTAAAAACATTATTCATAATAGCAAGAACCTACGAACACCTAGAGGCCCCTCAACTGAAGAATGGATTAACGAACTGTGGTACATCTACACAATGGAGTATTACTCAGCAGTAAGAAAAAAAAATGATATCCTAAAATTCACAGTCAAATGGATGGATTTGGAGAATATCCTCTTGAGTGAGGAATTACAAATCCAGAAAGAGAAGCAGGGGAGGTACTCACTCATTAATGGTCTTTAAACAAAAAGCAAAGCACACCCAAGCTACAAACTACAACCACTAAACAACTTGGTATCTGAAGCACCTTGGAGTGGCACCTTGGAGCCCACTCCCTCCAGAGGAACACCTGACCCAGTCTTGATGTTAGGATAAGGAAAGCAGACTTGCCTGGAGGGGATGCTGAACTAAGCCACCTTGGGACATCCTGCCTTTGCTAGGGTGGAAAAGAGGAGATGGGGAGAAGAGAGGGTGACTGGGAGAAGCAGAAGGGGAAGGGGAGTTTGATTAAGGGGGTACATGGATAAAAAAATGAGACTTTATTCAAAAAAAGAAAAATATTCTGAATAGTTTAAAAAATATACAGTAAAACTTCTTTTTTCTCTAAAATACATGAAACATAAAAATATCTAAACCTCTTTAAGTCAGGTTAGGCACAGCTACAGATGAAGAGATCACATAAGGTAACAAGGTAATGCCCACAGATGCACTATGGCTACCACAAACTTGTTAAGCAATGCTTCCACAGTCAAACCAGGAGATTGGTTTTTTGTTTGTTTGTTTGTTTGTGTATATGTGTTTGTGTGTGTGTGAGTTTTAAATCACTTTATTCACCCTTCATCTTTCAATGAAAAAAAATGTTTTTGTTTAAAGTCCACTAATGAGTGAGTACATCCCCTGCTTATCTTTCTGGGTTTGTCAGACTTTGTTCAGGAGGATATTCTCCAAATCCTTCCATTTGCCTGCAAATTTTAGGACAACATTTTTTCTTACTGCTGAGTAGTACTCCATTGTGTAGATGTATCACAGTTTATTAACCCATTCTTCAGTTGAGGAGCATCTAGGTTGTTTACAGGTTTTTACTATTATGAATAATGCTGCTATGAACATAGTTGAGCTAATGCTTTTGGGGTGCAAATGTGCATCTTTTGGGTATATGTCTAAAAGTGGTATTGATGGATCCTTGGGGAGACTGTTTCCCAGTTCTCTAAGAAACTGTCCTACTGCATTCCAGAGTGGCTGAACAAGCTTACACTCCCACCTACAATGGAGGAGGGGTCCCCTTGCTCCCCAGCCTCTCCAGCATAGGCTGTCATCTATGTTTTTGAGTTTAGCTACTCTGACCAGAGTAAGGTGGTATCTCAAAGTTGTTTTGATTTGCATTTTTCTGATGGCTAAAGGAGTTGAACATTTTCTGAGTGCCTTTCAGCCATTTGTAATTCTTCTGCTGAGAAATTTCTTTTTATTTCTGAACCCCATTTTTAATTGTGTTATTTAGGGTTTTAGGCTCCAGTTTCTTGAGTTTTCTATATATTTTAGAGATCAGTTCTCTGTCACTTGTAGGGTTGGTGAAAATCTTTTTCCATTCTGTAGGCTGCCCTTTTGTCTTAATAACTGTGTTCTTGGCCTTACAGAAACTTCTCAGTTTCAGAATGTCCACTTATTGATGTTTGTTCTTAGTGTCTGTGCTACTGGTGTTATACTTAGGAAGTGGTCGCCTGTGCCAATGCATTGGAGGGTATTTCCCACTTTCTTTTCCGTCAAGTTCAGTGTAGCTGAGTTTATTTTGAGATCTTTGATCCACTTGGATTTGAGTTTTGTTCAGAGTGATAGGCTTGGATCTATTTTCATTTTTCTACATACTACTATCCAGTTATGACAACCCCATTTGTTAAAGGTACAATCTTTTTTCTATCGAGTATTTCTAATCTCTTTCTCAAAAATCAGGTGTTCATATGTGTGTGGGTTAATGTCTGGGTCTTCAATTCAATTTCATTGATCCATAAGTCTGTTTTTATGCCAGTATCAAGCTGTTTTTATTACTGTAGTTCTATAATATGACTTGAAGTACGGGATGGTAATGCCTTCTGAGGTTCTTTAGTTGAGCAAAATTGTTTTGGCAATCCTGGCTTTCCTGTTATTCCAAATGAAATTAAGTATTGTTCTTTCAAATACTGTTAAAAACATGTGTTTAAAAGTATTTGATGGGAATTGCATTGAATCTGTAGATTGCTTTTGGTAAGATTGCCATTTTTACTCTGTCAATCCTACCTATCAGGAACATGGGAGATCTTTCAATTTGCTGATATTCTCTTCAATTTCTTTCTTCAGGGATTTAAAGTTTTTGTCAAACAGATGTGTTACATCTTAGGATTTAGTTACACCGAGGTTTTGAATGCTATTTGCAGCTATTATAAAAGGTGATGTGTCACTTATTTCTTTTTCAGCCTGTTTGTCTTCAATGTATAGGATGGCTACTGATTCTTTTGAATTAATCTTGTATCCTGCTACATTTCTGAAGGTGTTTATCTGCTGTAGAAGTTCCATTGTTAGAATTTTGTGGGTCATTTATGTATACAATCATATCATCTGCAAATAAAGATAGTTTCACTTCTTTTACAATTTGTATCCCCTTAATCTCCTTTCATTCACTTATTGCTTTAGCTAAAACTTCAATAACTATATTGAATAAAGGGAGATGGGACATCCTTGTCTAGTTCATGATTTTAGTGGGATTGCTTTGAGTTTTTCTCCATTTAGTATGATGTTGGCTTTCAGTAATTTTTATAAATTGCCTTTATTATACTTAGGAAGTTTCCCTGTATTCCTCATCTCTCCAGGACTTTTATCATGTTGATCTTTTTCAAGGGTTTTTTCAGCATTCAAGGAGATGATCATGTGGGTTTTTATTTTAATTTGTTTGTATGATGGATGACATTTATAGTTTTTTTGTGTATGGAACCATCCCTGCATTTCTAGGATGGAGCCTACTTGATCTTGGTGGTTGACTTTTTTTGCATGTTGTTTTAATCGTTTTGCCAAAATTTTCAGAGTATTTTTGCATTAATGTTCATGAGGGAGATGGATCTGTAGTTCTCTTTCTTAGTTGCATCTTTGAGTGGCTTGGATATCAGGGTGATTGTGGCCTCATAAAAAGAGTTTGGCAGCATTCCTTCAGTTTCCACTGTATGGAACAGTGTGTTGAGTATTGGTATTAGTTTTTCTTTGAATGTCTGGTAGAATTCTGCAGTAAAATCCTCTGGTCCTGGGCTATTTTATTTTCAAGACTGTTAATAACTGCCTCAGTTTCCTTGGGTGTTATAGGACTGTTTAAGTCTTCATTCTGTTCTTTATTTAATTTTGGTAATTGCTACTTGTCCAGAAAACTGTCCATTTCTTTTAGGTTTTCCATTTTAGTAGAGTATAGATTTTCAAAGTATGACCTGATAACTCTCTTGATTTCCTGGGTGTCTGTTGTTATGTCTCCATTTTCATTCCTGATCCTGTTAATTTGAATACTCTTTCTGTGTCTTCTGGTTAGTTTGGATAATGTTTTATCTATCTTCATAACTTTCTCAAAGAACCAAATTTTTGACTCATTGATTCTTTGTATTGTTCTCTCTATTTCCATTGTACTGATTTCAGCCTTAAGTTTGATTATTTCCTGGCTTCTACTACTTCTAGGAAAGTTTGCTTCTAATTGTTCTGAGGCCTTCACCTGAGCTGTTAGGTTTCTAGTCTGATATTTCTCTAGGTTTTTTCATACAGGCAAGTAGTACTATGAATATTCCTCTTAACACTGCTTTTATTGAGTCCCATAAGTGTGGGTATGTTGTAATATTTCTTTATAATATATATAACAGATTTAGAGAGGTTAATTTACTTCAAAAAATATCAAAAGACAAGATTATAGCCTGAAGATCACTTTCAATAAAGATAAATAAATGCCATGAAGAACTACATCTTGTGTGTGTGTGTGTGTGTGTGTGTGTGTGTGTGTGTGTAAGAGCAATTAAAAAAGAAACCAAAAATTTGAAAGAAAATAATGGGATGAATTGAAGGAGTTGAAAGGAGAAATGGAAAAAAAGAAATGGTCTAATTATAATAAAAAATTATAAAAATAGTGGAAATAATAGAAATAAATATAATTGTCTAATTTTTAATTTTCCTATTAATTTTAAAAATTATAATTATTTTAGCATATCAAATATTTTGTTTTATTCAAACCACAAATGTATAATATAACTTAAAGATAGAGGAGGGAAACCATCTTATTATGAAAATTTTAAATAAATGCTTTGGGAAAACAGGAAAGACAGCATACTTGTTAGGTTTTTAGTAGATATCAAATAGTATGCAGGAAAAAATTCAGAAGAGAGCATAAGGAATGCTAAATGTGCACATGGATGTATATAATATCATTCTTAACTTATAATTTTTACATGTTATAGTTTTTAAATAGGTTTTGTTTAATATGATCTTTCAGTATGGAAAATTACTCCACAATCTCAATTTTTTCTAAAGAAAATTAATTTTTTTATTAATCATATTTTAATTAAAATTATTTCAAATTTTACTGTAGTATGTTTGTCTGAGGGTGGAAATATGTACAATGTAGCATTATGGCATGCCTGTGAAATTCAGTTCTCTCCACCTCAGTGACTGTGGACAGTTTGTCAGGTTTTGTGGCAGCTCTTACCTTCTGAGCCATTTCACAGGCCTTAAATACATTTTAAGAAAAAATTCAGCATTGGGGGAACTGATGTCATGTATGTCATGAAAGCTAAGTCAGGGTGCATACTTCTATCAAAATGATGAATGTTTAGGGCCTCACTTCTGCTCTTGAAACCTCACCCTTCCCTGGCGGCTCTGTCCTCTGCTGGTTTGTTCTGGGGTGGGGTGGTTTTGCTTTGTTCTCCCACCTCAACACACACACTTAATTGAACATTTCTCTGTATCCTTTGCAGGCTCCTTTGCTTCCACTCACTTCAGTAGCACTGATTCCACACTGCTCATTTACTTGAGCAACAACAATCATTCTTACAGAATCTGGGCTTTGCAAGCATACAAATAGAATGGTCAACAGTGCAATAATAACTTCTCAGCCCTGCAGCAGTCTCCTTTCATAGCTGCAGGTAAGTGTATACTCAGATGGGTAATGGCTTCAGACTCTCAGCAAGTCCTTGTTCTTGCCAAGAGGGCCACCACCTGATTCACAAGATGCTGAGCACTTGAAACATTTTGTGTGATTTTTCACCATCAGGGATCTTGTTGAAAATGACTGAAAATATTTCTCTTTAATAGCCTGATTCACCTTAATGAAAAGTGTGAATTTTCAAGACTGTTTTGTTCTCAGTTGTGCCACCAGAGCTCAGACAGTGCCTGGTACACTTGCATAAAAAAATTTGCTTTTTTTAATATTTACTTTTTCTCCACTTGGTGTATATGTGAGAGGGGTGGGGAGAGAAGAAGAGAGAGGGAAAAAGAGACAGAGAGACTCAGAGAGAAAGCTGGTCACAAACTGACTCCTGGAGCTGTGTCACTAAAGGCAAGGGGAGTTGAGCATCAGGTTCTGGAATGTAGGTCGTTCCCAACAAGACTGATAATCTTACCTATGAAGTGAATATGTCAAGGCTTCTTTGTAAGATCTAGAAAAACAAGATAGACTGATAGCCTCAGGGATTTTGAAGGTAAATAACCACAAAGATAGTTAGGGATGATCATATACATAGATAAGTTGAAGCATCAAATATATTGCTGGGATCATTTGGTTTCAGTATAAAGTAAATTTTTAGGTCAATTCAATGGCTGTTTCCTCCCATTTAATGCATAAGTTTATATAAAACAATCTGACTTAATTTCAACTAAGCACATATTCAGTATCATGTTCTCATGAGGAATCTGTACCACATAGCTTGTTTTGCTCTATTTGTGTGATTTTGTTTTTATCTCACATTAGATTCATTTATCATCTTGACAAGCTGTTTTGTACTGAATATCTACCTCTAAAGAAAAAGGAAAAACAGTTAATTGTCAAACATTCTGTGCCAAATGTGTGTTTAAGAATGTGTGAAGCAGCTTCATTTCCACAAGAAAGAACTCTTTTGGTGAGATTCATTGTTTTTCTGTTTCACGTTGTCTTAGGCAAATGGATTTATTTTTTATCTGTAAATCAAATCATTTCCCTTGATAAAAGGAAGAATCCACATTTTATCTAAAGGATCAAGTTAGGTGCCACAGAAAATATTTGGGAGGAAAAATACTAAAAGATCTGCCTACAAATCAGTTTTCATCATAATGGAGTTCTACTGTTGATCTAAATGTAGCCATTCTGCTGCTGATGGTGATTCACCCTGGTTTATAGAGCAAGAAGTCATTAGTTAACATGTCTGCTTGCCTTAGTTTCTGCAGAACCACCAGGAGCCAGAGATGGATTTCAGTGATGTAGTATTTGCCTAGCATGCATGATACCTAGATTTCTAGCCCCAGAACCAGGTCAGAGTCAGGGGTTGGGGATAGCCAGATTTAAATTTCTGGAAGATATAACTTCCAGAAGCAGATTTAATATGAAATTATATTGCATGTAACTTTGGGAAAGGTTTCTGCATAGTTTTTTTTAAATTAACAGTTTTGAAGGTGACCTAAACAATGACATTATCAATAGGCATGCTAATGTGATAAAGCTTCCACAGGTAATGTATCACAGGGTTCCGTACTAGACAAAGAACTACAGGTAACTAATGACTGTTGGAAGAGGAACAATTAGCATATTTCAGGCATTAACTATTTATTGTTTATCTCAACATAGCCAACCCTGAGATTTTATACACACAAATAACAAAAATGGACTCCATAGGTTATATTTATATATTTGTACAAATATACATACTTAACAATAATAAAAGAAAAAGACTTTATCAGTTTGAATAGGAGCAGGGGTGGGAAGGAGTGGACATGAGAGGAGATTTAGAGAGGAACAGAAAGGAGGAAATGATGTAATTACATTTTAACTTAAATGGGTTTAAACCATTTAAAACAAGTAATTCTTTTAATGAATATTTTAAACCAGAACTTTTGCTTTGTGTTCTTTATAATAACTTAATGAAGTAGATACTTTCACTTCATTTCACAGAGATTCAGAAAAGTTACTAAATGTGCCCAATATTTCATAGCTAGTAAGTGAGTAAGAATGAATACACAGGCAAGGATTTTTCCCTTCTGGAACCACAGCAATTCAATACAAAGATGTGGATCTGCCACCCTGGAAAATTCTGTAAAGTTTTATGATATGGGGATTCCTATTGTCAAAAGTCAGTATCCCCAGGGTGAGAGCCCTGACTGGTTATCCAACACAAAAGGTTCAGCAGTAGACAATGCGGACAACATTGAGAAGGATCAGCAGGTTATTAAAATGGTCAAAAAAAAGAGGAGATTGTGTGTTTATGATGGGGGATGCAGACCTGGAAGGGGATAGAAGGAAGGAGAGAAGTGAAAATATATATATATATACTTAATCCAGTTCTATACCTTCTAAAATGCATAGAAATCTCTAGCAGATAGTTCTAAACCCCTGTTCATATGGATGATCCAAGCTAAACTCAGTGAGTGTCAAAAAGAAAAAAAAAACAAAAAACTAAGTCATGAATATCAAAAGAGAACCTAAGGAGTTGGTATTGGAGATAGGAAGGAGCTTATAATATTCAGAATTTATGATATATATACATAGAGAGAGAGAAATTGCTAAAGAATAATTTTAATAAAAGTTAAATATATTACCTTAACAAGCCATCAACCAACCTTCAGTAGGCGTATTCCTTCAAAATAGCTAAAAGCCTTTCTCCTCCTATGATTAGATACTTAAAGGTACCATTAAAGTATGCATCTGCTTAGAATATATAAGCTAAATTTGAATCTTCTGCCTCTTAAAGATAAAAAACACTGATAAAATCATATTATTTTTAGTAGCAAGAAAAACAACCTTTTAAGCAGGAAACCTACATTTTAGATGGAAGAGGTGGTAAGGCAGGGATAGCCATGGGGATGGGTACTGGATGGCCAAGTAAACAAAATTAAATTAAAAGGGCAAGACCCCCACAGGGTCATGCTTGAAGTATTATTAAATGTTTGCTGAGATGTTTTCTAAGAAGGTCAGACTACTCAAATTTTGAGGACTTTCCTTTGCTAACTTGAAAGGCAAATGTAGAAAGAATTTAATTACTTGTGTAATTAGAAAGATTTAAGAACCCAGCTGAGGAAAGAAGACAAACAAGTGAAATAAAGCAAGAAGTGCCAAGCAGAATATTTAAAGAGGTGAAAAAGAAAAATCACACAAAGAATTTTCTATTCAATTTAATGTGTGATGTAAAATATTTTTCTGTTCTCCATCAACCTGTAGAACAACAGTGACAGTATTTGATAACCAAAACAATAGCTGATAACTGTGTTGGTTGTTGGTTTTGCATCCAGTTCTTCACTGCATTACATCAGTTGGTCTGTATTAAAATCTTGCATGAAGAACATTTCTGTTACCCTCAGTTGACAATGAAATGTAGAAAGGTTAAGCTATTTTGCCCAAAGTCATAGCTAGAATGTATGTGACTAAAAATACATTCTGTAATCTTCCTGAATCTGAAACACACACTAGCAAAGAAAGAAAATGCAAGAAGTAATAGAGAGCAGCAAAGTGCAAGAAGAAATCATTCATTTTCCATTTCCCTTGTTTCCCCAGAGTTTCTACTTCTATTCAAGAAAGTAACACATTGCATTGAACTCCTTATGGATTTGTGTTGCATTCAACAAAAAGCAAGTAATCTCATTTCTGAAAAGTTTGCTTGGGGCCCCTCATCTCAATCTTTATTCATGTGAAAGCTCTAAAAACAAATAAGTGAATTCCCTTGAAGGAAAATTATAAATAACAGAAAACAAAACTGTGTCTCAAAATACCCTTGTACAAGCCATATACAGAATTTATTAGCATTGAATTTACCATTGAGATTATATTGTCTCTGCAACAATGATCTAAAAAACAGTGACTGAAAAGGACAACAGAAATTTCAAGCCCTTCAGAGCTAATTACTATTTGCATATGTCAGAGCAGCCTGACTTTCAAGTTAGCTAAAATAAAGGATCACTATGAATGTGACAAAAAGGAAAAGGACATACTTTAGTTGAAGACATTTAAAATGATTGAGAAAAATAGTTTACTTCAAAAAGCCATTCAAACTTGGAAATTCTGTTCTTTAAATTAAATTCTTGTCTTGAGTTTGGGCATATTGATGTGAATGGCTTGTGTTTTTTAAAAGCTTATACATTTTATTAGGTATATAAGATCACTTAATATGTTTATAATATAATGGTGCATATTATTTTTTCTAGAAATCCTTCATTAGTTTTGAAATATATATTTAGAATTGTAAGGAATTTCTTTTTCCAGGATAGAGCTTAAACTAATATTCAGAAACATGCATTATGGACATTTATATTAAAAAACAGCAAACTAAACAAATCACAATGTAAGAGTTGATAATAAAAGAATTAGTATCATAGGTATACAGTGCTATTAAATATAATCCTTTTGAAGTTATAGAAACATAAGAAGAGATCAAGATGCTTCTATTTATTAGTCCTTTCAGGTTACTATATAAAATATCATAGAAAGCTAATAAGGAACAAAATTAATTTTTCATGGTTATGGGAACTAAATTGTTCAATACCAAGGAAATGGCAGTTTTTGGTAAGGATACATTTCCTCATTCATAAATGTCTCCTCCTTATTCTCACATGTATAATAATCAAGGTACCTTTCAGAACCTCCTTTTCCAAGGGTATAAATCACATTTCTCTTTTATTTTAATGATTTTCTATGCTCCTTTTTACTTAACACAAGTTGATGCTTAGATTTTCCTAAAATAAAGCAGGGGGATACTCACATTTAGAAAAGAACTTTTTACCCCGACCTCCATCCACAAATCAACTACAGTCACATGCAAAGTGTACCTATTCTATTTTAACATAACCTGTAACATTAACAACTCACAACATCTACTTAAATTCTAAATCCCAGGTATTATATAATTATAATCTAAATAATATATATGTGAACTTGTGTTATGATTTCTTCTGAGAAACAGTGCTCTCTAGCT
The DNA here is from genome assembly GCA_004025045.1 of Sigmodon hispidus. Lineage (NCBI taxonomy): Eukaryota > Metazoa > Chordata > Mammalia > Rodentia > Cricetidae > Sigmodon > Sigmodon hispidus. The sequence goes on from PVIH01006363.1 coordinate 87,293, forward strand.
ATTCATACATGAAACTAACAATTTATGTGTTTTACATAATAGAATAGTAAGCCAGGTATGGAATAGTCATTCGTAGGTTGTTTTAAAGGAAGAGAAATAAAATAGAGATACCAAGTCTCAAGTCCAAAACTCAGCGGGATAATATACACCAAATAGTTGAGTTTTACTAGCTTGAACTGAAGATAGCATTTAATATATCAAGGGAAAGAAAGAAGTGATCAACACCCCTAATGAGTTTTGATGCCTATGAACCACACAGTGACCAACATAACAAGATAACCTTAACTGTGCAATGGTGACAGTCCTATATTAGTGATAACAAGTAGCTGTCTTATGGCCCACCCAACAGAAAGGAAATAATGTCTGTCACTAAAAACCTAGCCAAGTATCGTGGACTAATGTGGTTATAGATCTTACTGGAAAACATACTCCTGCTACTGTCTAAACCAGTTTAATTCTTAACTACAATTTAATTACACATCCTTATATCCACAGACAAATGCAGCTCTTGACTTTCATTAAAGAAGCTGAATACAGTAACAGAGATATTACAGAAAGCCACAATTACTTAAAATGCATGAATAACTGATTGAGATACCTAGCATCAATAGATCTATCTACAACACAACCCATGTGCCTAAGAATCAGAAAACATCTCCGGTGATAGGACAGAAAAAGCCAGAGAACCAGGAAGTATGCTATGAGAATTCATGTTCTAAAAATGACAGAGAAGCTACACTTATTATATCTCAAAAGTATGGATATTTATAAGACCTGAAAAAGTATAAAACCAATAGACATGCTAACATGGAAGGAGTGAGGTCTCACAAGGCCCAGCTCCTAGTAAAAGAACTAAGGCAACTGTGTAATGCTGAGACTAGAAGAAATTCCATAATGAACCCTCTAATTGGTTAACCAATGCCAAGTGGTCAGTCTGAAAATATATACATATAAGCAAAGCTAAATTGAATCAGCATGTTTCATATATTTATGAAACATGTTTCATATGTTTATATATTTGTGTATTTATATATATTTAACAACAGCTTTTTTAAATGAGGCTAGAATTTTGAGGGGGCTATGACATGACAGGTGGACTGGAGGTGTTGGAGAGGGGGAAATTATGTAATTTTATTTTATTTAAAAATATAAAATAAATAGAAAGTTGAAATATTGTTTGTGCTCATTGACTATAATTCTTGCAATTTAGTTGTGCTAGCATAGAGACTGAGCCCCCCAAGATGACTTCACTGGACATAGCTTACAACAAAGTTTTTCTATGTGTTGGAGTTGTGTACCTTTCATTTTTCTTAGGAAGGAATCATATACTATTGCTTCTACTGGCCTGGGCTTCTTTCCAAAGCTCTACCAAGTTCTGCTCTAGGAAGAATTCTCTGAATTACCACACCCTTGAAGTGTTCCTATTAACTGTGATAAAAAATGTTGACAAAATGTGCAGACAAAGATGATAATCCAATTTTTTTCCACTGTGCTACCATGAAGGGTTTTTTGTTACTAATTTGTGGCTCATATATAGTTCTTGTTATATAACTGAGATGAAAGTGAGATAAAGTTCATACTTGAAAACAATTATTTTAATAAATATTTCAATATCAAAAAATCCAAATTTTAAAGAAAATCACATGACCTCCTCTTCAGCTATCTATCATTTCTAGACATTTATAGTTTTTCATTTCTAAACTGCAAACTACAACCACTGAACAGCTTGGAATCCAAAAGACCTTCAACTGGCACCTTGGAGCCCATTCCCTCCTGAGGAATACCTAACTCAGCATTGATATTAGGATGAGGAAATCAGACTTGCCTGGAGTGGATTCTGAAGTAAGCCACCTTGAGACCTTGGGACCTCCTGCCCTTGTAGTGGAGGAGATAAGGAAATTTCAAGAAGAGAGTGTGATTGGGATAGGCAGGAGGGGGAAAGGAATTTGAACAAGGGGATACATGGATAAAAAATGAGACTTTATTCAAAAATAAATAAAAAACCAAAAAAGAAATATACATCATAATAATCTTAATAGGACAATTATTCAAAATATGCTCACAGAAAACCTAGATGAATTTCTTAATAGGAAAGTGCTGTCTAGGCAGAAAAAAATGAAGTTAATGATAAATGAAATTTAGTAGCAATTTATGGAGATAATCTTGTATTAGAAATTGTTGAAAAGAATAGAAGGAGATTTATACACAATTACAATGAATTAAGAGTAAGAGTTCTTTAAGACTTGATAAATCCCTTAGTGATCTGCTAGAATTAAAATGAAGTTGAGAATGGTTGAGACTTCATTATTATATGGTAGCCTCAATGTACACTATAGAAAATAACTAAACAATAAATATTTAAGAACATCCCAAATATTCAATAAAGTTAGATGAAGGTATAATTAATCATCTTCAATCTGTCTTCAAAAAGATCATCAAGAGAAAATGTGGCAAGTAAGAGTTGGCAGCATATGACATGCCAAAAGTATAAAATTGCCAATGCACTTACTGTTCACTCACAGGCTTGCTGCATATCTAGTACTTAAGAATTCTATTAATTACTTCACCCAAATGAAAAATCTTAAAAAAAGCTTTCAAACTGCCATCTAGTTAATAGATCCTAACCCAAGTTCTTACATATGAGTAAAAAAGGAAAAAGATAAGGTCATATAACATTACGGATATGCAATTATTACTGTATTTTTTGGAGTTTTTGCTTTCAAAACATTGGTTTATATAGGACCAAGAATAAGATAATTTTAAATTCCTCCTCACACCAACGCATATGTGTTTCACAACTTTTTACCTACAGAGATATACGCAAATATAATGTGAAACTAAGTCTGATTAGACCAAAGTCCAATTAAGAGAAAGACTGTGTTATTTGTTTACACAGTTATTTGACTGTGTAAAGAATGAGTGAGAGATTATTTACAGCATTGTTGGTGGTCAAAGCTCCTGAACTACTGAAAAGTCTCATACCCACATATTTGACAACATCACCATTACTACCTGGATACTAATCCCTTTTATTACCCTTCGTCTACACCTCCCAAGATCCTGGGCCAATTAGATCAAAGTTACATATAACTAACCAGAAAATGCAGGAAAGAGCCATTTCAGTATCAAGCTAAAGTCTGATAAGCTATACTCTCCTGTTCTATGAGGCAACTTAACACTAATCAGGCTTGCTCTTAATGAATCATTTATAAACATTCTCTGTTGAAGATGATGGCTATTATCCTTCCAGGCTAGTTATCTACAACAAATATATAACCTTCTCCATCACTGTATTTTCTCTGAACAAAAATGACTCTAATGCCATGGGAAATAAAAGTAAGGAAGGATTAGATGAGATATCTTTTATTTCTTAATTGCTATTTTTGCAGCAATTTCTTAGCATTCATGTCAGTCTTTCTATGTTGCAATTTCAAAGTCAGAAGTTCTCATTCTGCCAGCATTATGATTGGTTACCCATCAACACTTATTTCCTCAGAAAATGTATTGAGTTGAACTTTCTCTTTTCTTGCTCTGTGTCCTTTCTAGCACCACTTAAATAAGCTCAAATTATCCTATCATAACAAAGAGAATTATTTAATCTTCTCAGCATGCAAACTCCATCTTATATTTCTTTCTCAGATTATGATCAAACTTTTGTGGAAAATATTTACAGTTGCTATCATTATATATAATAGAACACACACACACACACACACACACACACATCATGTTTCTTTACCTACTTATGCATCAACATGTCCTTCACCATAACTGCCAAGTAGTTTCATATATTAAATTAAATGAGTATCTCTAAGTTATTGCCAAGCCAGCCCCAAATGAAACATTTGATATTGTTGATGCACTCTTCTTTTAGTTTTTTTCTACCTTTCATATCAGGAATTTTCCTCTTCTTTAAGGCCCCAATATTTCTCAGAATTCTGTACTATATTATTTTTCTTTCTTTTTTCACTTTTTCATTGTATTTTCAGAAATTCATTTTTTTCTAAATTCTCTCTTCATAGATCCAAGCCATATACTCAGTTTTCTAGGAAGCATCACTATTTGAGCATAAAACACACATCTAAATCATGACATATCCAGAATCACTTGCCTTATACTTCTACCACTTTTCAAAATCTCATTCTTGAACTCACCTTAGTTTTACATTATTTTCTTATAATTTCTACAAATTAAAGTATCCAAAAGTCATGTTGAACTCTAACATAAATGAAGAAAATGTTTTAATATTTCCCATAAGGCAGCTTATATAATGAGTTGAACATAGCTTTGAAGAGTGTCCCAACTCAGTAGGCTAACTCATTTTCAAGTGTAAAGCATGACTTTCCTGCATGTTTTTATGGAAGTTTTTTAATAGTGAAAGTATTCTCTGCCAAATATTTGAAATTACAATTTAATATTCTTTCATGTGGTAGATGTGGGTGGTTTTGAGGCCTTGTATATGCTATACAAGCCCCCTATCACTGAGATACATCCGCCACAGTTCTATATTCTTAAATAAAATATCAACACCAGTAGCACAGACATTGAGATCAACAATTAATAAATTGGACCTTCTGAAACTTATAAACTTCTGAAAGGCAAAGGATACAGTCAATAAGACAAAATGGCAGCCTAAAGAATGGGAAAATCTTCACCTAATCCACATCTGAAAGAGGGTTTATCTCCAAAATATATAAGGAACTCAAGAAACTAAACATCAAAATACCAAATAATTCAATTTTAAAATGGGGTACAGATCTAAGTAGAGAATTCTCAACAGAGTAACCTCAAGTGGCCTAGATGTATTTAAGGAGTTGTTCAACATACTTAGTCATCAGGAAAATGCAAATCAAAACAACTCTGTGATATAATCTTAAACGTGTCAGAATGGCTAAGATCAAAAACACTGATGGCAGCCTATACTCGAGGGGATGTAGACTAAGGGGAAGAATCCTCGATTCCTTGTGGGAGTACAAACTTGTACAGCAGCTTTGGAAATCAGTATGGCAGTTTCTCAGTAAATTGGGAATCAATCAATTTCAAGATCCAGCTATACTGATTTTGGTCATATACAAAAAGGATGCTCAATCATACCACAAGGACATAGCAACATTATTTGTAGTAATCAGGTCCTGGAAAAAAACTAGATGCTCCTCCACTGAAGAATGAATTAAAAAAAATGTGGTACATTTACACAATGGAGTATTACTCAGCTGTTAAAACAATAGCATCATGAAATTTGCAGGCAAATGGATGAAAATAGAGAAGAGCATCCTGAGTGAGGTAACTCAGACCCCAAAAGACAAACATGGTATGTACTCACTCATAAATACGTATTAACCATAAGATAAGGTAACCAGGCTACAACACACAGTCTCAGAAAAGCTAGGTAACAAGGAGGATCCAAATATGGATGCACGGATTTTTGTAGAAAGGAGAAATAAATGAGATCTCCTGGGTAAACTGGGAGTGGGACCTTGGGGAGATGAGATCATGAGGGACCGTGTTGGGCAGGTTGGGAGTGGGATAGACTGGGAAAGTAATGAAAGAGATATCTTGATGATGAGAGGAACATTTTGGGGTTAAGGAAATATCTGGTGCCAAGAAACTCCCAAGAATCCATGAGAATGACCCAGTTAAGACTCCTAGAAATAGTAGAGAGGGTGTCTTTACTGGTCATCTCCTGCAATCAGACTGGTGAGTAACCCAATTTTTATTTAGAGAGCCTTCATTCAGTAACTGTTGGAAACAATTGCAGAGATGCACAGCCAAGCACTGGTCCAAGATCTGGGAGTTATCCTGAAGATAGGAGAGTCAAGGTCATGACAGAGGAACCTACAGACACAAGTGACCTGAGTTAGTGGGAGCAATGTGGACTATGAGGCCTGCATGGGACCTGTTTATGTAGCTTGGTCTGTTGATTAGGGTCCTAGCAGTGAGATCAGGACCTGTCCTTGATGCATGAACTGGCTTTTTGGAACCTATTTCCTATACTGAGATGCTTTGCCGAGCCTTGATGTAGGAGGAAGAGCTTGATCCTGTCTCAACTTAATAGGTTATGCTTTGCTGACTTCCATAGGATGCCTGCTGTTGTAGAGGATTTCTGGGCCCACTTGGGCCAGCCGTTTTGACCTGGCCCACAGCGGCTTTTGTCCCCACAAAGAAATGAATCAGACACTTATATTAATTTCATACTGTTTGGCCTATGTCTCAAGCACATTACTAGCTAGCTCTTTCATCTTAATTCAACTCATTTCTAGTATTCTATCTGCCATATCCCTGGCCTGTGGCTCACCTGAATTCCTTACATGGCTCTTCCTGCCATGATTAACTCCACCCTCCTTCTACCTGTCTATCCTCTGATCCTCCACCCACTTCTATGGTGCTCCACATAGGCCAAAACAGCTCCTTTATTTACAGTATACAGAGAACATTTCCATAACAGCCTGTCCCTTTCATCCAGATCAAGTAGCTATCAGTATAAAAAACAGAAAGATAAATAACACTCCCCTGCCTATTTAGTTAATGTATTTCCACTATCATTATTATTGTGCTTATCAAATGACCACACAATTTTAATTTGCTAGAGGCATTCATTGAATTGAACTGTTTTTCCTACATTTGACTTTATTTAAAAATACTCACAAATATTTATTAGGTATGGCAGGGATTGCTAAACAGCCTTTAATACCTACTGCTTCATTTCTTTTCAGTTTTAGTTGAATGAGGATACTCAACTAAAAAGCCATATTTTATAAATTCTTTGCTCTTTAACATGTATACCTTACTATTTTCTGTACAATTCAATGTGAGTAGTTCAGTGAGTAGCCCTTCACTTCCCCTTAAGAACAAAGTTGTTTTCCCCAGACTGGTTCGGAATATTTTGTGGAACATAAAATTACTTCTCTTGTATTTTTATAACAGGGTAGCACATTTCCTAATCAGTGGAGTACATCACTTCAGCTGATGAGAAATATTTCAAAGTCAAAAAGCATCATCTTGTCTGGGGACTAATTAAACTTGAAAGCCTTTATTTTGAGTAGTATTTGAGATATATAAAGATTGCCACCCAAATATTTAGTATTTTGGAATATGTATATTTAGATATAGAGAGTCTATTACATAGAATCTAAGAGGTGCACTCTATTAGGTGATTAGCTCCCTGGCTTTGTATGAGTGTTTTAACTGAGTTTCCCTAAAAATAGCATTTGCTAAACTGCTTCCCACAGATGACTAAAGCTCCACAAGAAACTAATTAATGCTGTAATCCTGACAAAAACACATGTTTGGGTGGACATTTGTGAAAGGGATAGGAGAATGATAGAGAGTAGATTCCTTATGTCACATTTAGGAAACTCATGATTAAACAGCTTTGTTGACTATAGTATTTCTTAAGCAATTTAGTATGCTTTAAAATTTCACAAGCTTAATATTTTTTAGCCATAGTCTAACAAGATGCCATATGACTGTGCTTCTCAATCTTCCTAATGTTGCAACCCTTTAGTACAGTTCCTTCTGTTGTGGTGCCCCACAGTCATAAGATTATGTTTGTTGCTACTTCATAACTGTTATTTTGCTACTGCTATGAATCATATGTAAATAATTCTTTTGTCAAATATTCTGTGAAAGGGTAATTTGATCCTCAAAGGACTCAGGACCCACAGGTTGTGAAACACTGCCATGTGAGTGTAGGTATGGAGTAAAAAACATTAAATACAGTGTCATATGCTCATGAGAATTTATTTACAATAGAACACGCTGACCATAATTGGCATCCCACTTTCTTTTTCAATTAGAATTTATTTATTTTACATACCAATCACAAGTCCCCCTCTAATCCTTCTTTCCGCTCCCCTCCAGCCTCTACCTCCCTACACTCAACCTCCATTCCCTCCTCTGAAAAGATAAAGCCTCCCATGGGGAATCAGCAAAGCCTGGTATATTCAGGTGGGACAGGTCCAGGCCCCTCTCCCTTCATCATACCTTTTATTAAATGTATTTTGAGATAAAATTATAACTAAAGAAAAGTTTTAGAATCCCATTTCCAATCACTTTATGGAACTAAGTTACTTGCTCAGTTCATCAAGATATTTTAAATCCTGTAATCTCTGATTTAAACAGTCTAGATTTGAATTTAGACTCCTCAACTATGTTTGTGTCTCAAGCTACCTTGCTGGCAAGGAAAGTTTCTGAATATAGTTAGTTTACTGTACAGTTGTTGCTCTGTGAGTGCCACCTTATAATACATGTAAAAATCTAGGTTTTGTCATTAAACATTCTCCTGTTAGTAATTCTATGAACTACCACAACAAATGTTTACTTTTTTTAAAAAAAAATTCATTGGCATTGCAAACAATAGTCCTGCCTTAGTTTATCACAAAAATAAAAGGAATAGTTCTTGCTACAGTTTTCCATGCCATCAAATTTACCTCAAATTACTATTGCTTCAAAATCATAAACTTCAATGAAGCAAGCTAGGCAGAATTTGATAATACAATAAAGCTGCCTTTGGGGAATTATGGAAGGAGACTGAAGAAAAAAAAGTACTCAGCATAGTCATTGAAGCAGCAAAGATCTTAGATACTTGTGATTTTCATCCCACTTAATAAACTTTAAACAAAGATATGATGGTATTGGTTGTCGTTTATATTAAGCAGCCCAGAGAATTACATGTTCCAATTATATGCCTCAGAGAAGAGTGATTGCTACGAATCTGTGCTCTTAGGCAATATTGATCAGCAACACTTTGTGAAAACACAAAGCAATCAAACACGATCTGTCAATGAGGCGGTTCACATGAGGCAAGGAAAGAATAGCACTGTGTCACTGTCCTTGCAGTCAATGACACTGTTGCTATCTCTTTCCTGCCTCACATTCACATTTTACAAAAACAAGAGCAAGAGTTTTCAAACCAGTTGAGACTTAGACACCATTTCAGTTAGAGCCCTTGAGTATATTTTGTAGCTCATTACATTGGTAATGAAACAAAAAAGGCACTGTAGTAAAATCTATGAACCACTGCTGTGAACCTCCTAGCATTGGGGGAATCACAGAGTGCCTCCTCAACAAACCTACTGATTTGTGCTTGCTGTTCTTGTTAGAAAATATCTAGATTTCTTCCCAGTTAATTATAGAAACCACACTATTTGATGCATAGATAATGCATTTTCTCATGAAAACTACTGCCAGGAGTCCTCTTATCTGAAAATAAATTTCAAAATTATCATATACACAAGGACCAAATAGATTATTCAGTTTCAAAATAATTAAAAAGGTTCTTCATGATTCATCCTTTTCACTCAACAAGTTTAGTTTCTTAAGTAAAATCACAGATAACAAGTTTCTTCTAAAAAAAATCTATTCTTAAGACTCTTTCAAAACCCATTCACAATGAAGTGTGTGTGTGTATGTGTGTGTGTATGTTTGTATAAAAGAAAGAATTAGCCCATATCTGATGTACTTGTTTGACTGTATAAATATAAAGTCATTCTTACTAAAATTTAAATTACCATTATGAGGAAAATATTGTGAGCTACCAAGTCTGTATATTTTCACATAGACATTCAGCTGAACAGGGTACAAACAAAAACAATGTCAACTGTACATTCAAATTTTTCAAATTTGTCATTCTGGCCAATTTGTTCTTTTCTGCAGTTTCAATGTTAAGAAAGAAAAAAAAGGATTTCATTCAAAATCATTTTCAGTGGTATTTAAGCATCAGGCACTAACAGGTGTTCTTTAAAGCCAGACTGTATGTTGTATGTTACATTATAGAGATGTGCTAACAAAATCAAACCAATTTCCCTTACATAGATAAACAAAATTTTTACAAAAAAAAAAAAAACGAAAAAAGAAATCAGTTTCTCAGCATACAATTAGCAACAATTCAAAGGATCATATATCTGGCTTAGCCCTGTACAGGCCCTGTCCATTCTGCTACAGTCTCTATGAATTCATATGTGAATTAGTTCTGTTGTGTCTAGATGCTCTATTCCCACTGGCTCTTACAATAGTTTTCTTCAACAGAATCTAAAAAAAAAAAAAAAAAAAAGAGTCTCACGAGGTATAGAAAACCACATTTAAGTAGAAACCCCATGCCCAGTACCAGTTGACCAAAATTAAATCTAAAGTAATTTTGGAGGGTTTTTGTCTCACAGTGCTTTGTTTAGGCTTTTTTGTTACAGATATTTTACTTATATATTATGTTTTCCAATTTTATTACTAGGGGTTTTCTCTCTCTTTCAATATGTATGTCTTGGTGTCTACATGTGATTCTTGTGGGATCTTTTTTTTGGAGGGACTCTTTTTCTGTTTGCTGTTCTATTCTTTTCTTGTTAATTTGTTTTTATCTTATTTTATGTTTTTTTAGACCCCTCCTTATATTATAATGCAAGATATAAAAAATGTGTGGCTTTGGATAGTAAGTGGGAAAGATGTGATAGAAGTTAGGAGATGGAATACATAATCAGAAAAGATTATATAAAAGTGATATTTTTATAAAAGGAACTATCATTTTGTCAACAAACCTATGTGTATTTTAAAGGAAAGTTGATTCATTCTACATTAAAAAGCTGTGTGGGTTTTATCACTATTACTTATGCTTACAGATGGCAATAGTCAAATGAGGAGAAGGTCCCAAGCTGTTCAGTGGTTGTGGTTTGCAGCTTGGGCATGCTTGGCTTTTTTCTTGTTTGTTTGTTTAGAGACAACTAATGAGTGAGTACATCCCCTGCGTATCTTTCTGAGTTTGTGATACCTCGCTCAGGAGGATATTCTCCAAATCCATCCATTTGCCTGCGAATTTTAGGATATTATTTTTTCTTACTGCTGAGTAGTATTCCATTGTGTAGATGTACCACAGTTTGTTAATCCATTCTTCAGTAGAGGGACATCTAGGTTGTGTCCAGGTTCTTGCTATTACAAATAATGCTGCTATGAACATAGTTGACCTAATACTTTTGGAGTGTGAATGTGCCTCTTTAGGGTATACACAGGAGACGGTAAATTCATTAGTACAAAAAATGAAGAACCTAGATTAGGTTTATAAACATATTATATTTTATTTTTATATTTTTAAATTTTAATTCTAAATGGATTTTTCTCTTATACAATATATCCTGACCACAGTGCCTATTTTTCCCAATTATTTTACACCTCTTCTTTCCCTGATTAATACCCCATCCATTTCCTCTACAGCAAGCCTACAAGGGAAGACAGCCAAACAATACAAAACAATATACAAGACTAAGCAAAAGGCTTCCTCTAGAAGATGTGTAAGGCAGCCTAATAGGTGGAAAAGTTAGGTTGAGTTTTTAGTAAAATGGCAGCTGATAGATTATTTTAAAAAGCAGCTATAAAGAGACAGAAGACAGAGAGAAAGAGAGGCTTGACCTAATCTTAGGCAGAGTCATGTTCATTTGTGGTAAGGAGACATAAACATGATCCAGGAACCTCAAACATCAAAATACTATAACATGATACCATAGAACTGTATAGACTTAGTTTCTTTCAACCTAAAATTTTGACCAGGACTGTCTTTATTTCATGATCCCTAATAGCATTAGAAAATATTGCCTAACTAGAAATTCTGTGCACAATAGATCACACTGCCTTCCCAGAATTTGGCACTGGATAATCAGGATGGTCTTCTTGTGTATGGCATGAATTACATGTCATGAAGTTGAACCAAAAGAAATTCACTCTATCAGTTAAATGACATCCCCCAATGGAGAATATCCACTCATGGTAAGTACAGTGTTCAACACTGCAAACTACTATTTTCTACTTACTGCCATGTACTTAATACACTATTCATTATATTTTGGTCTAAAGGGTAAATTTATTTCTAGCCTAGTAATCCTCTCCCTGCCACTATAGCAGTTGAATACCCAGTCCATTACAATATTATATTTATGAACAAATGTCACCAAGTAGTTGTAAGTGCAGAAACAGATTAACAACAATATTTTGACTTGTAAATAAAGTTTTTATATGATACCTCTGACTTGTAAGAGTATGAAATTAACATGGTGGAAAGAAATTTAGAAGAAATATATTTTATCTATGAGTTAAGATATATAGAAGATACTAGGTTGGAAGCTAATGAAACAATTTGTAAAATAAGTATAGTTGTAGAAAAGGAAGAGAAGATGTGCAGAAGTATAGAAAGGGCATCAAGGTCAAGATGACATGAAGGAGAGGGGAACCTGTGGGAGAACCCATCACTTCTAATCACTATTTCAGCATGTTCCATCTGTTCTCTGAGCTCAGGTAACACATTTTTTTCCTCTCCTCCTACTTTCTCCACTTACACAATGGTCCTAATGACTCAGCGATTTTTCAAACTCAATTATTTTTCTAACTCCTCTTCCTTATTTTCAGTTCCCTATCTTCCTGTGTTCTCTTAATGGGATTCTCCTCATCCCACCCCCAAAAGTACAAGAAGAAAGTATGTAATTTTCACAGAGGGCACAATTGTCCTCAAAGAGAGAACAAACAAAGGTTCTAATTTCTTCTGCATCTGGACTCAGCATGCTCTTTTTGATGACCTACTCTCAGAAGAAAAAATTCCACTGTGGCCTCTAATTTTGTGAGTGAGATTCTTCTCAAGGTTACAATCTGGCTGCAGGTGCAAAAAAATGAATGTGAGGGAAAATATTCTAAATGGAATCTATGGCTCATCAAGCTGTAGTTGACTTTTTTTACTTATTTAAATACTGGCTTTCCTTTACAGCAGAAAATATGTATTATGACCATAAAACATCTGGTAATCATCACAAAGGCAAAGCTGGCTGACAGTTACATGATTTTGTTAGACATATATTTTAGTGAAATCTTTCATAGTTCACAGTATGATCATCAATTCTATATGTTAGAAAATAAAATTCATAGAACTCCAAATGACAAGAAACAGGGTTCTAAATGAAGATATAACTGTATTTTAACAGTATATGTTTACTTGGGCTGGTTTTGTCTCAGCATCAAGGCACATTGGATAATAAAAATATAAAGTTTTGTGAGTGCAGACAAAGAAAAACACAAATTATTATTTGGAGCATGATGAAAATGAGTCAACTACCTTCCTCACAATATAACAATGAAACTGGGAACAAATATATATATATATATATATATATATATATACACATAATAATGACTTGTACTGCATTACTCTAGAGTAATCCTTCATACAATAATATGTAAATGAAAGACTGTGCAGTTGTATGCATCCCAATGTGTGATATTGTACATGGTAACACAGAAGATACTATATCATTGCAGATAGGATTAGCTATCCACTGATATGGTGTGTCTTTGCATATAATGTCATTACAGCAAGGTTTCCATAGTATAATACAGTTTTAATTTTTATATTTTATGTCCTGATAGGATGAATAAATAATTTCTAAAAATTATTGCACAAAAATAAAAAAATAAATAAAATACATTTAAAAATGAAGAATGAAGATTTTAGGTCAATGAGCTAGCTTAGCAAGTGAAAGTGCTTGCAGTTCATCCTGATAACTTGAGTTCAATCCATGATACTCACATAATGGAAGGAAAGAACTGATCTCCCCACATTGTCCTCTGTTTCTCACACATGTACTGTGTCTATGCAGCAACAAATTAACAAGCACACACAGAGACAATTAGAAAGTTAATATATGTCTAAAGATTAATGTAGAGTCCAAGTAAATGTACCCAGTAACTGTCTTTTGGTAGATCTGGAGTACAATCCAAAAATTTCCATTCTAAAGAGCACACAGATTGTGCTGAAGCAAGTAATCCTATATAGAGACATTGTCTTAACAATGCAGATTATTTTATCATATTTATTTTTACTTATCATTCCTTTTCTCAAAAGATTCTGTAAGAAGTTATGCTTCTTAAATTATCTTTATGTAACTAATTTCATCCATGCTATAAAAGTTTGATGCCTTTAATAACTAAAACGGAAGTCTTTTTTAATACAGAGTCTATCACTAAAACCTAGTTGCTTTGTCTGTGGGCTTCTGACACTTAGAACATCATGTGAAAGTAAAAATGTTATGTTTTTTAGACAGAAGTTAGAAATTCAGTGTGAATCTTTTCATTCCTTGAAAATTTTATTTAGACTAATTCTATTCTCGTGACTGCCAAATGCTCACAGCATGGCTGATTTCCAGTTGGTACTTTTCTTAGACTAAAATATCTTATTTTTGATAATTTTCTCTACATGATTGCTTCTCCTTGATAGGTTACATCTTGTGTTCTTGTCTGCTTACATCTTTAACTTCTCCAGAGAGGTTACTGTTTGGAATCTCAATAATGTTCACAATGCTTTCTCCTTTATTATCACTTTAAATACAATTAAAGTATCATTTAAATTTTCTTCAAAGTCATTAATGAACACATTAGCCAAACACAGGCATAACATCAATCCTTTAAATCAAGGGATAATGCCATATAGCAGATTCCATGTTTCAGTTGCTTTGGCTCTATTTCAATGCTTCCATAAACATAGGATCAAGGGCTAGTAACATATATTTTTACAAAATGTGTCTAAAAGTCAAGACTGCATAATTAGGGAATGTAAAACTCATAATCAGATGTCAAAATCCAATCAAATGATTGCTACAAAAAGTAATTAACTTTTGTGTTAACATCACAAGTTTTCTGCAACTATATCTGAAAATTCTCATAATATCAAGCCTACTATCCTCATAATATCAGAGCAGTTGTCATCTCAGAGTTGTCAGCTCTGAGGAAAAATTGTATTCATAGTTAATTTATAGAGACATATTTTAGCCAGTGTATTTGGCATTAAATTGTCTTTGTTAGACATGCTATGCAAAACATGTAGCATACATGGTGATTTCTTCTTTTCTCCATGAATAAGACAAAAATTGGAATTGTTAATTGTTGCATAATCTTTTCTTGTAGTGATGGGAACTCCCTATACTGCACCTCTGACATGTCAGCTCCTCAGTACTGCTTGCCCCTCTTCTGTATTCACCCAGTCATTGATATCAACCAGTGATAGCCAAGTGTTTTTCATGAATTTTGTAAACCAGTTCACCAAGGATTGATTTCTACCATTGGTATGTTATGCAACCTTACTACAAGGGAGTAACATATAGATAGTTATATTATTCAAATTCCACAGCACTCAGACTAAACTCATCTTCCTCTATGCCACAAAAGCTGGTGAGCCAGTCTTTAAATAGGCATTAATTCCTTGTTTACAAGTTTTTCCTAATACAAGCAGTTCAGGTGTTGAGTATTCCCTATTGGCATAACTTCTCATCCTGGGCCATTATTAAGCCCCTATCCATGCTGAATCATTCATTTTGCCTTATTCAGTATTGAAGGCCAGATCTGAGGGCTATTTTTTATCACATTTTTTTTTTTTTACCATTTTCTCTTCCTACTCACTGTATGAGTCTTCCTACAGATTACAAGTTTTTTTTTTTTTTTTTTTTTTATCCCATTAGGGCCTATATAACACAGTTATAATTTGTACTCTTTTTATTTCTCTTTCTGCCCCAGCTATAAAACAACAAACTGATGTTGGTAGCACATCATCTTTTTTATCTAATTTAAGCTATAAGAGGCTAATGCAAAAGCCATATATGCCTTGTGTAATTCCTTCTTTATCAAAGCAAATTTCCCCTAGCCGTCTTCTCAGCCCCAGTTGCAGAGCAACAGGGGGACAAACTGAACTTTCTTCCTATTTGTGCTATTTGAGCATATTTTCTATGTCGTCAACCATTTTAGGGCACCACCATACTCACACAACAGACTCTACTTAAGAAACTAGCATGGTACTCTGTACCACATATAAGATGACCATCCTGAGATTCTCCAAATGGACACTGTACCTCCTGGTGGCTTAGCCTTAGTTTTACATTTTACTATCCACAGCAAGGTTCATGCAAACATCACCATAATATGAAGTGAAACCATCACACACTACACTACATTTATCTACTAGAGAATGTTAAAAAGCTTCATCCTGAGTGTTTATGCAAGTAGCCACACTGCTTCTGATGAAGATGACAATGGCTCTTATCTTCAAAGCATAGTGTTCTGCAATATCATTATTTATACATTGCTGAGTCTTCTGAGTCCTCTAATTCCACTATGACAGAGAATAGGACATCCTCCCCCTTAACACTCTTCCAAGACCTAGAGTATGACATTTGGAATCAAACCCAGATGCAAAAACCCCAATACAGGTTGACATCTTCTCAATATTTCTTTCCTGACTTGCATGGACAAACATTTAATGTTGCTGGGAAGAATAATTGGGAGGAAGAAATAATGCAGACATAGGGGACTTAAGTCAGGGTGACAATGTCAAGGAGAGGTTCCCTGAAAAGTAGGCATTTCAAATAACCTCTGAGGTTGAAAGGAATGGGAAAGAGAAAAGAATCTCAGACAGAAACTCAGGCTAATTAAAGCCTGCTAGACAAGTTCTTTGCACATCTAATAGGCATATCATATTTTAAATTACCCCTAAACAGAGCTTTCAGTTCATCACTTCCTACCCTAACTAAAATTATCTTTGTCAGTCTTCAATCATGAACATCCTTTCATTTAAAAAAAACTTCAGTTTCCCCAACCTCTTATTTTATGGTTTTGGCTACTGTGTTATGCAATCATTATATTAGCATCTAATGTTGCAAATGCTTTTCCTTGTATTGTTATCATTCAACTTTAATTGTAGTCATTTAATTTTTCTTGAACAGAATTTAATTTTACACAACATATGGACTGTTTTTGCTTTAAAATGTACAATTTCTTTACCAAATTTTTAAACAACCTAAGTTTCTTCTTCAAAAGTATTTTCAATCATTTAAATTGTATTTCTATTTACCTTTATTTTATTTTACTCATGCATATATAAGATTTGCATTCAAATGAAATTTATTTAAATAAAGGAAATAGCATAGGCATCTGAAAGTACCAATTAAAAAATTTGCTACATGGTAAACGTATATTTTATTCCATTTTAATAGAAATGTTATTATTTTTACACGTATGAGGAAAGTTGACAAAGTTGATGAACCTTAAATAGCTAATAAATGAAAGATTTAAAGGTTTTACCTCAGAATGTCTGACTCCAACTTTCATGCTTAACCATTGTGTTGTGATGACATATCTCACTATATATGGATTTTTCTCCATAATATGGTATCCTATATGACATTTCAATTTTTTTCCATTTTTAACCAATAATGCAATTTTAATTTTGTTATCACTATTATAAATTTAAAATTTGATAAATTCTGTTTTATCTGCTTTGCTGAAGATTTCTGTCTGATATAATTTGTCAGCTTTCACATCATCATTTAATCATTTTTCAAGCTAAAAGATACTACACTAGAATTTTATTGAAAATACATTTCTGTATTGCTTGACTTAAAACAATTGAAATTAAGTGTAATATGAAAAGAGTAAATATTTGTACTCATTTAATGCTTCTTCATTTCCGACTCAGCTAATTTTAATAGGTTATTTCTTACAAATTATACTTGTTCTTGATTTTGTTTCTAAATATTTTGTTTCTGTCATGAATGGGATATAACTTTGTGTGTACATGCATATAGACCATTTTTTCTTTCAAATTGGTTATATTTTATAATCTGATTTTATATTAATATCTTTTTTCTTTTATACATAGCATTATCACTTTATTTTAAAGTCATTTTCAGTAAAAAAAAAAAAAGCATTTCAAAAACCACAATTTTAACAAAGTTCTTTCACAGAGAATAAGTTGGTAAAACAATAATTTGGATATGATTTTTGATAAGCTGTGCTTTTTAATTTCTGTGAATTACACAAACTTTATTTTTATAAGGTAATAAGACAAACAAATCCTTTAAGAATGTCTAAGTCATGCTCCTTTCTTGAGTTATAGCTAAGTGTTTTCTAAGGTTTGCCCAAACCAAAAAGTAATTTTGAAATATATTACCAGGCATAATAGTTCACGTTTTTAACCCCAGAACCTGGGAGGCAGGGGCAGTTAGCCCAGTCTCTGTGAATTTAAGACTAGCCCAGTATGCACATTGAGTTTGGAAGCAACTGTTGCTAAAGCAAAGCAAAAAACAAAAACAAACAAAAATGTGTAATAAAGGGAGGGGAAAAGTTATAGTAAAAAATTTCAGACAAAGGTGTATATTCACGTATGTAATTAAGACAAATAGAACAAAATTGCATGAGATGCTTACCAGTTTTCATTACTACATTTTACATTAGCTAGATCAAGCTGCAAAACAAACACTTGTAGCTTTCATGACTTAACAGAGAGTCAAATTTAGCAGTTCTAAGACCTTGAAAATTCAAAATCAGGGATCTCACCAGTTAAATTTCATTCTGAAGTTACTTTCACCATTTTGCAAAGGTCTAATCTTTATGCATTCACAGACGGGAGTGAGGTTTTGGATGGTTCTTCTTTTAAGGACCATTAGTATTCTATCAGAGCCATTTTAGAGAACTCATTTTGCCTTAATTTCCTTTTAAAAGGCCCTCTATCCAAAGAGAATCAAAATACTAGTTAGTAAAGCTTTAACATTCAAATTTATAGTGATACAACTATGTGAATAATGATAGCCTGCTGTATTACTGATATTACTGAATTCCTTACTGTTATTTCTTCATGTTCTTTTTTTTTCAAAGAAGTCACACTTTCTATCCTTGTATATCCTTATTCAAGGTCCCTTCCCCCTCCCGCCACATCAGGTTTCTTCATGTTCTTAAGTAACTCTTTCAGATGTCTCTAATTATATACCAAGAAATACAATTTTGTTATATATATATTTATACATATAATTTCACTATCTTTTCTTATTGACATAATTAGAAATTCCTCCAAAATGTTAAATAATTATGATTTAGGTAACATCTTAATAGCTCTGATTTCTGGTCTCATAGTCTTGTTTCTACTTAGAATAGATATTTTGACAAGCACTCTAATGAAATAACTTATTATTGTCTTATTTTGATCAGTAAAATATATTGATAGTTATCATTTATTAGCATCTGTCATTATGATAGCATGTTTTACATTTTACTTTCGGACATTTTTTGGACTTTGTTTACTATTGTAAATGTCATTAGATTTATTAGTACTAGATTCTTGCATAGAACTAAACAATTTGTTTGCATTCAATTTTCACTCCTTTTACACCTGTATATTTACTAATCATAGACTTCTGATATGTATGTAAGACACAAAAACATCACTGATTTTATTTTTTCAAATATTTGATAGCTTTGTTAGTGGCTTACTGTGAGATCTGATACTATACAAATAAAATCAAAACTATTTTCTAATTGAAGACATGAGAGAATTTTCCTAATATTGCATGTTGTTCCTAATATTGCACCTTGTTTTGCTGTGGTTGGTGTATTTATCTGGGAAAACTGCTCTCTTCTAAAGAAGCAATGGATCTTGAACATGAGGGTGGGGGTTGGGAGGAATGGAGAAAGGGAAAATTGAGGTTGCTTTGTATTGTATGAGAGAAGAATAAATTATTTAATTAATAATTACAGTAAATAAATAATTAAATTTTTAGATATAGTATTGTTTATTATTTCTTTGTGGCTAATATTTCCCATAGATTTGTTCCCTAGTTAAATAATCCCAAGAAATCCTCATCTGACTATAAACAGTTATGTCACCTACCTTTTCAAATTTGTTAGTAAAATGATGCCTAGTGAATCCTCTTAAAACTTTTTATTGTGTAATTTTTGTCATTTTGCATGTATATTTGGTTTCTCTAATCATTCTAACTTATATATGGTGGAAACTTGTGTTTCATCTTTTTTAACTTATTAAAATATTAAAGAACTTGAACTAAAGGGATATTTAAGCACTTTAGACCACTTTTTGCTTTTGCAGAGAACCTGCTCTTCTTCATATTTATGCCCTCTTTTTTTATTAGTCACTACTATATGCATTTATATTGTTATACATCTACACACATATATATGTGTGTATATACATATATATTTCTACATATAGCATACTAAGTCCATATATTGTTACTTGGATGCATGTTGTCGGAGCTGACCATTTGGAACTAGAATGCTAATTGTTTTGTTCTTTTCTGGGGAGAACCACTACATCTCCTGTTCCCAAATTTAATCAATTGCCTATAATATTCTGTGTGGGTTGAGACCTCATGAGCTTTAGCTTATCTTACTGTTTAATTATTTTATTTTCTTGCTTATCATTCAGATTTTAGTAGATTACACTTTGATTACATTATTTTCCCTCTTAATATTCTTTCAGATATCCCCTGCCTCCCCACCCATTCAACTCCATAGTCCTATGTTTTTCTCTAATAGAAAACAAAACAAAAACTCCAAAAAAATGAGATAAGAAAATAAAAAACACAAAAATATATGGAGTTCTTTTTGTGCCAATCAGTTAGTCAAGACATGAGAGTTTACATGATTTATTCAGTGTCTTTACTTTGAAGAAAATTGATTTTTCTTCCCCCAGCAGCTATCACTTGAAAGAGCTTCCAGGCTAATGGTGGGAATTTGTACCCACTTACTTTTCTGCATGCTGGACTTTTGCCTGGCTTAAATTTGTGAAAGTCTGGTGCATGCTGTCTCTGAGTTTATGTGTGCATCAGTCTTGTTTATGGAAGACACTATTCCTTGAAGTCATCTATCTCCTTTTTCATATAGATGGCTGCACCTTGAAGGGGAAATTTTGATAACGGTATCCTATTTAGTGCTGAGAGTTCCAAGGTATTTCATAGTCTGCATGTTGTCCAGTTATTGATATCTTTGTTAATTACCAACTATTGCAAGAATAAATTTCTGTGATGAAGTGTGAACAATGCACCAATCTATGAGCATAGTGTTATTTCATTAGGAGTAATTTTCTTGTTATTTTGCTTTTGTAGAATTAGAGTATTAGATTTTTTCCTTTTCTCATATCCTATCAAGTCTCAGTTTCCTGGATACTTTATCATTATCATTTATTGGTTCCATCTCATGAAGTGGGCCTTAAATACAATTTTAAAAGTTCTGAGTTGTTACCATAACATCTGTGTCACTAATAAACCAGTACATAATGCAGGCATGCCTGTTGCTGTTATAAGTTACAAAGTTTTCAGCTGGGTGAAATTGGTTATTACTTTTTCCTTCACAAGCCAATAAATTATTTCTCAGCAGCATGAACACTAGTTAGTAGGAATGAAGCTTTATTGGGCACCAGCTCAATTTCTCCATGTTCAATGACAGTAAGTGCTGTCTTCAGCAATCAGGCCTTATTATCACGATTTGGAGAGTAGCCAATAGCATTGGAAATAAACTATAAAGTTTAGGGATAGAGTCAATGGGACTACTTTAGCCAATGACTCAGCAAGATGTAGTCCATTACTTATATAGAGAGTTTTACTAGATAGTGTATGCTGTCTAGTTTTGGTATTGACTTTTTCATTTTTATAGTAACTGCATTTCAATAGATTTCACAAATTTATATATTTTAGGGAGTTTCTTGAATAGTATGATCCTTCTAGCTTTTTCCCATATTCCTTCATTTACCTAGCCCTCCCATGCCCTGCCTATTAATCCTTCTATTCCAGTTTCTCCTTTATCTTTTTATAATACTGAGTTTTCTTCCCTCCTGGAGAAATTTGGGGATTTTAGTCTTCTACTGTTTATTTTGCACCTCCCAAGTTGTAGGACCCTGCATGATCTTTCCTTGCATTCTGAGTCTTGAGGCAAGGCCTGTGATTGTGCTGTACATTCTGTGCTCCACACCCAGTTCCCGTAAGTTTCTATCCTGCCTGTGGGGTTACAAGAGGAAGTTTAAGTTGTTTACCTCAAGCCAGTAATTTTCCAGCCTCCTGGATAATTTCCACAGTGCTCTGCCCCAGGTATTTAAGTTGGACCCCTAGTATCAATAAATGGCATTCTCTTTGGATGGATGACCCAAATATCTTGTGTCTTTAATCTCCATGCCCGCATCTGACTTGCCAATAATCCAGGTAGCACAGGCACTGCACAAGTAATTTATCATGTAATAGTATAATTTCCCTTAATATCCTTGACTTCAATATTCTGCAAATGAGGTTTCACTATTGTATTTGAGTGTTTTTATTTAAGAAATTAACTTTATTATTAACATTTTAATCAAGTAATAATTTTGCATCTTCATTTACATTTATTGCCAGTTTTCTTAACCTGTAGTTTATAAACTGATTTATAATGTTTATACTCTGAGGAAGTCATTGAGATTTGCCTCTTGGTCTATTCAAATTTGATAAAATAGCATGTTACTGTATTAGTTTTTAATGCAGTATAAAAATTATACATTTAGAAGCTTAAAACATCAACTTATTATTTCATAATTCTAATAAGGTAAAATCTCAGCATATCTAGATTTTACACTGGAAGTCATGGTGCCCAACTCAAGGTGTTCGTCAGCCTGGTGTTTTTTTGGGGGTATGAGATATAGTTTACTTTACAGTTATCATTGACCATTGGCTTGGAACATAAACTCGGGCTTATCTAAATACTATGTTCCAGCATGGTGACAGTTTCATGACAATTTCATAGTCACAAAAACAAGTCATGGATAGGGCACTTTAAGAACACATTGGTACAAACTCCAAGTAGGTAGGTTATAAATGAGTAATGAATCTCTGTTCTAAGTTTCAGATTTTGTTTGATATTCTTTAGCTTTTTTTGTTCTTTAAAATTTTATTTTTAACATCTGTATTTACATCATTCTTTTTTCCTTTTTAAAATTATGAATAAAGTCTCATTTTTTTATCCATGTATCCCCTTGTTCAAACTCCCTTCCCCCTCCCACCACTCCCAGCCTGGGTTCTTATTCAAGACCTTTATGAGAAACATGCTTTCATGTTCATTAAGATTTTTTTGTAGCACTTAATTATTGGTCATTGTTTGACTGACTTCAGGTCCCCATTAATTTATTTACTGTTAGCCTTCTCATATGCCTTTTTCTATTACCTAAACCAGTCTTAGAACTGGAAAGTTCTCCTTGTAGCTTAATTCATTTGAAGTTTTACCAATTCTGATTCTTCTGTAACAGCTGTCACTAAGATCGATAAGATAATTCTTTGATTTTTAAAGTTCATTTAACTAGAATGGACCCATCTCAATAGTCCAGGATAATATGTCATTTTAAGATTTATGAATTCATTATATCTGTAGCTTCTTACACTACAGAACAAAGTATAGTCATAGATTCTAAGAATTATTATTTGTATGAATCTATTTGACTAGCCATGGGTATTTATATTTAAAAGACCTATGGGTTTGCAAAATATGTCTCATTAGTAATATATAAAATTTACTGTGTTATTAAGAACATACCATTGTTTATTCTAATTCTGAACTCATAACCTGAGATTTATGCTTTTATTTGATTTATTTATAGTATTTATAGCACAATTTTTATCAGTTCTGAACTATTGAAACATTTAAGACAACTGTAGAAGAGTTTTGCATAAAAGGATTCTTTTAAACCTTACCATACTGTAGGGTAGTTAGGTTTTTTTTATCCTTTTATATCTTTATTCAAGGTCCCTTCCCCCTCCCACCACATCATGTCTTTCTCTCTTCTCCACAACTCCCCATCCCCTCCCTGGGCAGGCGGCAGGCAGTCCCAAGGTCCCACTGTCCCAATATTGCTTAGTTCAGCCACCATTCCTGGCAGATCCAGTTTTCTTCCCCCAACCTCAAGATTGAGTCAGGTGTTCCTCTAGGAGGAGTGGGTTAGGGTTAGGGTTAGGGTTTTGCATAAAAGGGTTCTTTTAAACCTTACCATACTGTAGGGTAGTTAGTTTAAAGATGACTAAGGACATGAAAAAGGAGAATAAGTGATTTGGCTAAGGCCAGACAGCTGAGGAATCTGTAGAATCGAATTTAACCTTAGCCTGCCTCTAATTTATTATATTTCTGGAACCTTATGTAATTTCATAGTTAATTATCATAGTATTCATTTTCAATTTATTTATTTTGTGTGTTTGTTAAATTGATAAATGTATGTACCTGGATCCTGTGGAGGTCATAAGAGAGAATCAGAAGATCAGACATCCAGGAAATAAACTTACAGACAGTTGTAAACCAATATATGTGGGTGCTGGGAACAGAACCCAGGTCCTCTGCAAGAGCAACCATGCTCTTAATTATTGAACAGTCTCTCCAGTCTGAGTATAATATCTTTTGATCAAAGTTTGGTAATGATGCTTATTATTGCTGTTGAATAAAATTTTTATCATATAAATGACTGTTTTCACTATATTTATATTGTCTTGAAGTGATAATACAACAATATTTTGCTATATTAAAAGCTTGACACTGAAAACTAAAATATACTTCCTGTAATACAGCAGGTATTACTAATATTTTGGAAATAACTACATCTGTAAAATATAATAATCATCCTGACTACATTGCTATTATTTTTCAAGCATTAAATTAATATACACTTACACTTTTAGTAGTAGATTATAGTAAAAACTCAATGAATATAAGTGGCAATGGAGAAAATACAAATAACATCCTCAAATCCAAAAATAAAACTATTAAAAAGTTATAGTAAAATGTTGTATAAAGATTAAATCTTTAAGTCAAATGTTTAATGGTCCACATTAGGAAATATAATAATAATAATGTGATACTGTTTAAATAAAAACAGTATAAAGATATTTTATTTTTAAAAGTTACATTTGAAAGACTTATAATAATTAAATTATATGATAAAATTATTTGATAAGAAAGCCTAACACCTATGAAACAT